>JARQOD010012925.1:0-17758 GCA_033576555.1 Oophaga sylvatica | reverse complement strand
TTTTAATCTGTTTGCTGTGGACTTTAATAAAGCTGGTTGCGGCCAGTTTTGCACCAGAACTGCTGTCTGAATGAACTGTTTTCATGCCATTCTGTCTACCCAGACAGCGATCCTAGAGCTAAACCCCCTGAAATGCTACAATTGGTGGAGAATGCGGGCAGCGCAGTGCCTGATACAGTTAGTGCTGGAGTGTGTATGCAGCACAGTGGCGAGAGACAGCATTAAAGGTGAAGTCTATTGAAATAGCAGCAGAAAAAAAAAAAAAGTGTGTCAGCAGAAACGTCTGTTTGGAGCAGTCTTGGAGAGACAGTGGCCCTGATAGGGTCTGCAGAGAGAAAATGTATGCACAGCAAAGCTGAACTTGTTGTGAAAATGACTGTGGAATGTGCAGCAGCAAAAGAAAAGTCTGTGGAGCAGTCTTAAAGAGACAGGAGCCCTAATAGACTTTGCAAAAGAAAAAAAAAAAAAAGTGTCTGCACAGCAGAGCTGAATTTTTCTATGGAAAAGACTGTAGAGTGTGTATGTCTTGAGTGAAGACTGCCGTTGTTAAGACAGAGAAGTCTGACAGCATGGATGACAGCATGGAGGCGCTGTTTGAACAAATGGCACAAGTTAAGGTGCAACATAAGACTGCTGTGATTGAGACAGATGAGTCCGGCAGTATGGAGGAGCTCATTGAGTACCTGGTCCAGGCCCAGCGGAGCCTGCAGCAGAGCATGGAGCAGCAGCGCCTGCAACACCAGCAGCGCATGCAGCAGGCCCAGCAGCAATTCCTGCAGCAGCAGCAGGAGAATGACCGGTTGTTTTTTGAGCAGATTGCAGCTCTCAACACCTCGTCCCAGAGTAATGTTGTGAAGGTACCTGCGTTGTCCGCTGTAAAGAAGGCGGTAAGACGGTCCCTGAAAAAGATGACACCTCGTGATGATGTGGAGGTATATCTCACTAGGTTTGAGAGATTGGCAGAGAAGGAGAATCTGCCCCTATCTGAATGGGCCATGATAGTCGCACCCTATCTGATTGGAGAGCCCCAAAGGGCATATGCTGACCTGAGCGAGCAGGACAGCCAAGACTATGGCAAGTTGAAAGCGGAGATTCTTACCCGGCTGGGTGTTACGGTGACAGCCCGTGCCAGGGGAGTACATGACTGGAGATACAGTTGGAAGTCTGCAGTCAGCAGGCTTGATTATGGAGTTGAAAAGGTGATAGTGGACCGCTACACCCAAGCACGTCCTCCTGAGGTACAGCCGTCTGAGAGGTCGTCACTTCGGAGTTCCGGACGCTGAACTCTCGCGGTAAGAGCGTTCCAGCTGTTGGGGACATGGGGTATGCTGATAAGCGGGTTCAGGCCCGAGGGGACATGTGGGTGGGAGAGTGTGATGGACAGTGTTGGAGCTGGCGTGAAATTGCAGCCGACTGTCCAATAGAGGGGGAGCCTATGTGTTGTGATGTTGGCAGATCCCTCTCTCCCTGCGCAGAGCCTGTGTGTGTGTCCACCTCAGCCGAAGAGACTGGACCACAGGGGTCCCCGGTGGTTGTAAGTGACTGCCCAGCACAGGCCCTCTTGGACTCAGAGAGTCCAGTGACTTCCGTATGTGACAGCCTGATTGATAGGGACTTTATCCCTGATAAGCGCCTGAGTATGGTGTGCATCCATGGAGACACCAAAGTCTACCCAGAGACTGCCGTGGACTTGGTCCCCAAACTCGGGGAGGTTTCATGTGAAGTGGGGGTAGTGAAGACCCTGGTGCAACCCGTTATATTGGGTAATGACTTTCCCCGGTCTAAGGATCTCTGGGGGAAAAATGTTTCTGATGGACAGTGTGATGAAGCTCCTATTGAGGGTGCGCAGTCCCGAGGGGCGGAACACAATGCTAGTGGGCCGTTAAACTTATGTGATGATGATGATGATGATCATGATAATGATGATGACCATGATGATGATGCTGATGCTGATAATGATAGTGATGATGATCATGATAGTGATGATGATACTGATCATAGTCATGATAATGATATTGATAATAATGATGACTGTGATAGTGATGAAATTCCTTTGCAGGTGATGTTGGGAGACGAGGATGGTGGTTCTCGAGAACCGAGTGTCCCTGACTTACCTGTGTCCTGTGACAATTTTGAGAGTGAGCAGTGGCGAGACCCCTCTCTTAAAACGGCACAGGAAAATATGATTGTTCTAAATGAGGTTTCCCAGGAGCCTGGCTCTGAGGAGAGGTTTCCTCATGCTGCCATGAACAATAGCCTATTGTATAGGGACACTGAAGTCCAGGGAGAGGTCGTGAGTCAGCTCCTGGTACCTGAGCTATATAGAAGTATAGTGCTGGGGTTGTCACATAGTCACATACTTGAGGGACCAGATGGTGAAGTTAATGTTGTGGATGACATGTTAACTAAGGTTCCAGATCAAGATGTGAATGAAAATGAATTGTATAACCCTGACAGTGAGCAGGATGTGAATGAAAATGAAGTGTATAGCCCTGACAGTGAGCCAGATGTGGCTGAGAAAAAGGGGTCAGATAGTGATAGTGAATTATCTGATGACCATAAAGCAACCAGTGCAAATGAGGAAGGCATGGTAGCAGAGGAGGTTGAGAGTCCTGAGAAGAAAGCTGATGCTGACCTTACAGCCAGACAGAAGATGGCATCTGAAGATGTTTTACAGTTGGCCGGTTCCCTGGCGAAGACTAAGGTGAAAGGAGGAGAGCTGAGCTTTAAAGGCAGGACTCTGAAACTGAACACAGCACAAGTGGATGTTGTTGAAGATGAGAAGTTGTCAGTGTGTGGTGTGGATCTGCATCATGCCAAGGACTCTGAAGGTGATGCTGCAGAGGTGGAAAAAGCCATGGAAGTGGTGGTCACCAAGCCAGATGCCTCATCAGAAGCTGAGGTTTCAAATGAAGCTGTGAGGAGCAAGACTGAAGATATGGGGACTGACTCTGTCCAGGAATCTGTTTCTGCCGAAGACAGCGGCGTGGACGGGTTACGGTCCGGATCAGTAGCTGCAACTCGTGAAGCTCAGGCTGGAAGTTCGGCGCCCGGAGCCCCAGCAGTGTTCCCGAGTGATACCAAGGATCTGGATAAATCACAAGATGAGATTTTGAGACAGCAGGCTGGCATTGGTGAGCTCAAGCGCACTTTCATGGAGTCTACATCGGAGCCACGTCCCAACAAATGGGAAAAGCGATGTGTCACTCCGTTGCCGCTGCAGACACACGGGAGCCCAGATGGGATGCAGAACGTGGTGGAAGAGAAGAATCCGGCGGGTTCTGAGTATACAGATGCCGCTATCAGGGAGAACTGGAAAGCTGGAATAAATGGGGAATTGGAGAAAAGTGAAAAAACCCCTATACCTTCTGTGATAGTTGGTGACAAATGGTCAGTGCACCAGAGACAGGAGGTACGTGAGTTTCTGAGGAAGAGTCAGCAGAAGTGTTCTGATGTGTCGGGTCGTACTTCTCTGGCCAGGCACTATATCGAAAATGAGCCCGGCCCTAAGGTCAAGATGAAACCGTGCAGGATACCCGAGGCCCGCAGAGAGTATAGGCCTGGGAGGGTACAGGGTAGTGCGGATGCTTCAGATGAAGAGAAAACTGATGTTGGCTATGACAGTGGTGAGGATGAAGCTGATGAGGGCCATGACTGGTCCAGAGTTCACTGTCTCTGTTGGATTGTTGACCAGCCCTCCGGTCTGGATGACCAGCCCTCCGGTCTGGAGAAGAGGGAGGGGATATGTGAGACAGTGAGTGAATATGTGATGAATGGGGTGTACATTTCACCTAGGTATAAGGGAAATGTGTGGCTTTGTAAACCTAGTGGTAGAGAAAGGTCACTACACCTCACATTCAGCACACACTTGCAGCACAAGCCTGAAACTACTCAGGTCTTAATTAGGAGACCAGAAGTAGGTGTCTGCAAACACAATCTGAGAGCTAGTTTAGCCTGGACACAGGAAGGTGTCCTGGCACAAGAAACAGTCTCCAAGAGTGTTAGAGCTAGTTTAGCCTGGACACAGGAAGGTGTCTCGGCACAAGAAACAGTCTCCAAGAGTGTTAGAGCTGTCTTTAGCCTGGACACAGAGAGGTGTCCTGGCACAAGGAAGCAGTCTCCCAGAGTGTTTGAGCTATCTCAGTTTGGGTGCAGGAAGGACCCCGGACATAGGAGTAGTCTCAGTGCGAATCCGTGTGAAGAGCGGCTGAATAGGAGTGGATCTCTCTCAAGTCTGGACATGGAAGGTGCCTTCAGACACAAGGAGGAGTATCTGTGAAGCTCCATACTGGTAACATATGTGATATGTGTTGTTTTGGGCACAGACTGGTAGAGTCTGGGTCCCGGATAGAGAGGGCCATCTATCTAAGTGTAATTAGAGGCTAGACAAGCCCAGGTTTTCTGTTTATGCTTTGTTTTAATCTGTTTGCTGTGGACTTTAATAAAGCTGGTTGCGGCCAGTTTTGCACCAGAACTGCTGTCTGAATGAACTGTTTTCATGCCATTCTGTCTACCCAGACAGCGATCCTAGAGCTAAACCCCCTGAAATGCTACAATATATGTCACAATGACATGTATATATATATATATGTATTCTATGTGTGTATATTTTGTGTTTACAACGAAAGAAAGGGTTTTTTTTTGTTGCGATATTTTGTTCCCATAGACTTACATGGGACTTCCGGTATCGGAATCGGATATCGACGATATTTAGTGATATCGGCGATACCATTCCGATACGATATTTTTAGATATCGAGCAGTATCGCTCAACACTAGCCATTACCTGTGAGGACGACTAGGGTGAATGCTTCATGATACAAATGTATCTTTCCTACTAAATATATTCATCTGTGTACAGATCGCATTACCCATTGTAATTGCTGTTTCAATATTTGTTTGAATATATTGAATATTTAACATTTTGTACTCTATATTGCTTAATATAATATTTTGCACTTTGAACTGTTCTACACTAAGTACTAAGTTACTGTTCATATTATGCGTCACCAATTTGATTGCAAGTGTGATACGGTTTTGATATAGAGCGTCACTATTTTTGTCGTAAGTGCGACTCGTTATGTTATCCATAGTACTATGTGCTTTTATGGAACGCTATCAACCGGATCGCAAATGCGATATATATATATTTTTTGATATTTAGTGCTATTAACTTTGATGGGATAGAATTTACGAACATTTAGGTGGTATCCCCACTTAGCGCTATCAATTTGATTTTGTTTTGGTGATGCGTGGTGTGACAATTAAATACATCTACACATATTTCTTAACTTAACTTGTGCTTTAATTATTAATTTTTCCGTGTGACTTTGCGTGCATCGCCGGAACGTCTGTACTGTTCTCGTCATCTGAAGGCGTCGACTCAGTGCGATGCGTTCCAATTGACGTCACTGGAGCGATTGCTCCTGGGATGCATCACATCTGCGACGCCGGAAGTGACGTTGTGACATCGGACGCCCCGCCTTTATGCGCTCCTTTGTACGTCACCGCGTCCTATTGGTAGGGCGGTATATTTAAACACGCTTAATCAGGGAGTGTACACATCGCCCCCCGAAGAAGCGAGGTGCGAAACGCGCGTCGGGGTCTCACGGGAGGTGTGGGGATGCAAACACACTACTGGCAAGGTAACCTTATGACCACATTTTCATTAAGTACTTACATTGGGTCTGGATGTATAGTGTCATTAACTTGATTTCAATTGTGATTCGCTCACATTGAGCGTTACTAACTGGATCGCATTTACGATGTATCTTGATAATATAGCTGGCGGATGTTAGCCACAGACGCATGGTGTATCTGCCATGCGCTATTTGTAATTGCAGCACTGTCTGCTTCAAACTGGCAAGATAATCCTATGGCCACATCTCTATCAAGTACTTACTTTGGGTCTTGATATATAGTCATTAACTTGATCTCAATTGTGACTCGCTCATATTGAGCGTTACTAACTGGATCGCAATTGCGATGTATTTTGATAATATAGCTGGTGGTTGTTAACCACAGATATATAGTGGATCTGCCATGCACTAGTTGCAATTGCAGTATTATCTGTTACAAACTATATTTTCATGATTCTAATCGGCTGATCTTGGGTTTTCCAGACTCTTTATATATATTTGGTCATCCCTGCCTGGGATTACTATTACTATTCGTATAATTATACAAATTGTGTGTTCACACCCACCCCATGTGGGTATATTACTATCCTCCTGCTGCTAATTGGTATTTTACATGTTGTAATTCGATATGTTTGTAATTGTTCCTATGTCATTGTGTCCTGGTTCTTTTGTATGAACAATTTCTAATAAATGGATTTATATATTTTTTCAATATGCTTCCAGGATGTGATTCATTATTATTGACATACTATCAAGAGAAACCGCTAGGTGGGCACTTACCAGCGGTTTCAGCAACTCTGACAGTGGGAGCCTGGAGCCTCCGACGGCCTGTGACAGCGGTACTCACAGCGCCCGAGTGCTGGGCAAGACGATAGCAATACAGCAGAGCTGGAGTTAGCAGAACACCAAGTGGTGAGTGTACTGCCAGGACCTGCGGTCATGTGACCCCCAGGGGGCGGAGCTTAGCTTCCTGTAGCTGGGGATGAGTGCAGGGAGCTACTGGGACCCTAGAGAATGGAAAGGGGTCACCGGACATCAGGTAGAGGAGGGGGAACCAGAGGGAGACGGAATCCAAGACAAACCGAGGTCAGTAAACGTGAGAGACAACGCAGTACACAAGGAGCAGGCAAATCAAGAATAGTCAGGGACGTGGCAGGAGTCAGAAAACCAGAGAAGCATATACACAGTACAGAATCAAGAGGCAAAATCACAACGGGAAACAGAACCGGGTCAGAACCATACAAACAAACTAGAACACAGGCACAAGGCACAGGCAATCAGGGGTCAACACACTCAGCCAAGGGCAAAAGTATAACTGACGGGGATTGGAGCTTCCTAGGGCTATAAGAAGCTCTCCCCGAACCAAAGAGAGGCCATAATAATAAACCCCAGGTGTGCAGGTCAGAGCCCGCACTAGGATCAAGACATTAACCCCTGGTGTGCAGGCCAAACCTGCACTGGGATCATGACAGTACCCCCCTCTCAACTGGGGGCCTCTGGACCCCCAGGCTTGCCGGGTACCTGGCATGGAAAGCCCGAACCAGGCGATCCGCATGTACCGAGCGAGCAGAGACCCATGAGCGATCCTCTGGTCTATATCCCTTCCAGTGGACCAGGTACTGTAAGGAGCGGCGCACCCGCCGAGAGTCCACAATGTGTCCTCATACTCCAAGTGACCCTCCACTAACACTGGAGGAACAACAGACTCAGAGTCCTCCTTGACAGACCCCACGGGTTTCAACAGAGATTTATGGACACATTGGTTATTTTTAAGGACGGGGGAAGATGCAACCTATATGCCACAGGATTGACTATCTCCACAATCTCGTACGGACCGATGAACTTCGGTCCCAATTTAGCTGATGGTACCTTCAAGTTGATGTTACGTGTGGAAAGCCAAACCTTCTCCCCCACCTGAAACATGTGTCCCGGGGCTCTCTTTTTGTCCTCAAAATATTTATACCTCCCCTGGGCCCGAGATATATTACGCTGGACTTCAGCCGAGATATTTTTTAACCGTAGAACGGATCCCTCCGCCCCTGGACAACCGGAATCCAACCGTGAAAACTCCCCAAAATGGGGATTAAACCCATAATTAATCAGGAATGGG
This sequence comes from Oophaga sylvatica, assembly GCA_033576555.1. Classification (NCBI taxonomy): domain Eukaryota; kingdom Metazoa; phylum Chordata; class Amphibia; order Anura; family Dendrobatidae; genus Oophaga; species Oophaga sylvatica. The sequence goes on along the minus strand of JARQOD010012925.1, from coordinate 10,010 downwards.
GACATGTTGGTGGATTGACTCACTCGGTTGTTAAAGGCGAATTCCGCCAACGGTAACGCATCACACCAATCCTCCTGTCTGGCGGAGGTCAGACACCTGAGAGTCTGTTCCAGGGATTGATTGGTACGCTCCGTCTGACCATTACTTTCCGGGTGATATGCCGACGAGAAGGAGAGTGAGATGCCCAATTTCTTACAGAATGCCCTCCAAAATTTTGACACAAACTGCACACCTCTGTCAGACACAACATTCAGGGGTACCCCATGCAAACGGACCACATGCAGCACAAACAATCTTGACAATGTTTCTGCTGAGGGTAATGCTGCCAAGGGAACGAAATGGGCCTGTTTAGAAAACCTGTCCACCACCACCCAAATCACGGTATTGCCCCTGGAAGGTGGAAGACCGGTAATAAAGTCCATGGAGAGATGAGTCCATGGCCTTTCAGGAACCGGTAAAGGTATGAGTTCCCCAGCCGGCTGGCTATGCGAGCTTTTGGAACGGACACAAACTCCACAAGCAGAAATGAATTTCTTAACATGGACCCCATTGAAGGCCACCAAAACACCCTGGCTACTGCCTCTCTAGTGGCAGTGATACCAGGATGAGCACTAAGCCTAGACTCATGAAACTCCTGCAGAAGTCTAGGCCGCAATAATTCTGGAACAAACAATTTATCCCCTGGCCTGGCCGCCGGAGCTAGGAACTGAGTCCTCAAAATTTCTTGTTCCAACTCTGTCGAGATCCCCGCCACTACCACCCCCGGACGAAGAATGGAGGACGGTGGCTCGGGGGGAGACACAGGGTCAAAACTTTTGGACAGGGCATCCGCTTTAACATTTTTGGACCCCGGTCGAAAAGTAATGGAGAATTGAAATCGTGAAAAAAAAAGTGACCAACGGGCTTGTCTAGGCGTAAGCCTCTTAGCAGATTCAAGGTATGCCAAATTTTTGTGATCTGTGATAACAGTGATAGGGTGAGCCGCCCCTTCCAAAAAGTGCCTCCATTCTTCGAATGCCAGCTTGACCGCAAGAAGTTCTCTATTACCTACATCATAGTTTCTCTCAGCGGAAGAGAACTTCTTGGAGAAGAAAGAAGAAGGCACAGGGTTTGAGATTAGTAAGGGTGGCCGGACCCTGAGACAACACAGCACCCACCCCCACTTCAGAAGCATCCACCTCCACAATAAAAGGTTTGGACGGGTCTGGCTGAACCAACACTGGGGCGGACATGAAACATTTCTTAAGCGCTGAGAAGGATTCTTTAGCAAGTCTCGACCAATTTTTTACATCAGCACTAGAGTTGAGCGATACTTTCTGATATCCAAAAGTATCGGAATCGGAATGGTATCGCCGATATCACTAAAATATCGGCGATACCCGATACCGATACAGGAAGTCCCATGTAAGTCTATGGGAACAAAATATCGCAACTAAAAAAACCTCTTTCTTTCCTTGTAAACACTAAATATACACACATAGAATATATATATATATATATATATACATGTCATTGTGACATATATATATATACATATATGTATAGTTTATACACTTCTACATAGTAAAATATCCTCTGATTCAATTGCCGGTAAAGCCGGCTTCTGTGAAAAGACAGAAGCACCCGACATGAAATGACACTTGGTGTACATAGGGTTAACCATGTCTTTTCATGTCCTTTGCTATCTGATTTGCACAAACAATTACATCAGTCTATGTGTGCAAAATTTCACACCTGTAGGGGTTAATTAAAGGTGTAAATTCGTTGTAAAAAAAACAGACTTTTTTGCTACGAATTTACACCTTTAATTAACCCCTACAGGTGTGAAATTTTGCACACTTACACTCATGTAATTGTTTGTGCAAATCAGATATCAAACTACATGAAAAGACATGGTTAACCCTATGTACACCAAGTGTCATTTCATGTCGGGTTCTGCATTTTCACAAAAGCCGGCAATTGAAATAGCGGCTATTATACTATGTAGAAGTGTATGAACTATAAATATAAATATATATATATATATATATGTGTCACAAATTCAATGACATGTATATATATATATGAGGTGTAAAATTGCTGAAAAAAAATGCGTCGGCTCCCGCCCTATTTTCGCAACCAGACAGACAAAGCCAGTGAGTGGGGGCAGATAATAATAGCCCAGAGAGGGACCATTTTTTTTGGGCCCCCCCCGGCTACTTAACATCTGCCCCCAGACACCCCAGAAAGGGCAAATCTCTAATTAGATTTGCCCTTTCTGGCACTTTGCCCGTCTATTCCCATTGCCCTGTAGCGGTGGCGAATGGGTTAATAAGGGGTTAAAATGACCTTGCAATTGAAAGGTCACTTTAAGCCAGGTTAATAATTGAGAGCTGTCAATTAGACAACTATCAATTATTAATCCTATTGTATGAAAGAAAAATCAAACACACACACTTTAATAAAAAAGAAGTTTAATGAAATAATCACACAGTTTTTGACCATATTTTATTTACCTGCTAAAACCATTTCCTGTAATAAAAATAAAATAATAAAGCAAAATTATTCTTACCAATCCGATGCACAGTCAGGTCCCACGGTGTAATCCTTCAGAAAGGGTTAATGTTTACTGCAGGGACCGCAGCTAATGCTGCAGCCTCACAGTAAACCCCCAAATGAATGAGCTCCTCTCCTGGCTGACAGGAGAGGAAGTGGAAAGCTTAATTGATTGCTTTCCACTTTCACTTCAGGTCAGCCAGGGACACAATCAGTGACGTCAGAGGGAACTGATTAACAAAAATAGGGGTTCCCTTCGAAAAAAAAATGGCGTGGGGTCCCCCCTATTTTTGTTAACCAGCCAGATGAAGCAGACCGCTGAGGCCTGGATTTTCAGGCTGTTAAGGAGCCAAGATCCATGGACCTTGCCAGCCTGATAATACCAGGCCACAGCAGTCTGCATATCTTGGCTGATTAACAAAAATAGGGGATCCCCTCGAAAAAAATTGGCGTGGGGTCCCCCCTATTTTTGTTAACCAGCCAGATGAAGCAGACCGCTGAGGCCTGGTTTTTCAGGCTGGTTAGGATCCAATATCCATGGACCTTGCAAGCCTGATAATACCAGGCCACAGCAGTCTGCTTAGCTTGGCTGGTTAACAAAAATAGGGGATCCCCTCGAAAAAAAAACGGCGTAGGGGTCCCCCTATTTTTGTTAACCAGCCAAGTAAAATGCAGACTGCTGCGGCCTGGTATTAAAAGACTGTCAAGGCCCATGGATTTTGGCCCTCAACAGCCTTATAATACCAGGCTACAGCAGCCCCACATTTGGCGCATCAAAAGATGTGCCAATTGTGGCACTTTACCCAGCTCTTCCCACTTGCCCTGTAGCGGTGGCAAGCGGGGTAATAAGGGGTTAATGTCACCGTTGATTGCACGGTGACAATAAGCCCGGTTAATAATGGAGAGGTGTCAATAAGACACCGATCCATTATTAATCCCAAAGTTTTTAAATGTGTAAAAAAAAGACACAGCAAGAAAAAAGTATTTTAATGAAATAAAAGAGACAACACAGTTTTCATTTTTTTTATTACTCTCTCATTCCTGCGACGCCATCGATCTCCTGTAAAAAAATAAAAAAAACAAACCAACAGTATACCACCTGTCCGACGCAGTCCATAGTAACGATAGTCCCACGACGATCCAGCTCTGCTACATCGGAATGACAGGCAGAGCCTGACATCCCGGCGCAGCACAGCTGCTTACCAGCTTCCCCGGCGGTGACGTCATCGGACTGCTTTACGGCCGGGATTACCCAGCAGTCACTGCAGTTATCGCGAGAAACTGCATGTGACCGCCGGGGAGAAGAGGATGGCGGCCATTAAGCAGTCCGGGATGTGACCGCCGGAGATCTTCTGCCGGGTAAGTGCCGCTGACTCCTGACAGACCCGACCGACGGACACTGACAGTGACAGACCCGACCGACGGACACTGACAGTGACAGTGACAATTCCGATTCCGGTATTCGATATGACGAAAATATCGGTACTCGGAATCGGAATTCCGATACAGCCAATATCGGCCGATACCCGATATTTGCAGTATCGTATCGCTCAACACTAATCAGCACCCTTCTGGGTAAGATCAGAAAGTGGTTTAACCACTTGTGAGAAACCTTTAATGAATAATGATAATAATTTGCAAATCCTAAAAAGCGCTGGAGCCCCTTGAGATCTCGAGGCTGAACCCAGTCTACAATAGCCAGCACCTTCTTAGGATCCATACGAAAACCCACACCGGACACAATCAGCCCCAAAAAAGACAGTTCCTGAACGAAAAACGAACATTTCTCCAGTTTCACAAACAATTGATTCTCCCTGAGTCTCTGGAGAACTGTCTGTAGATGTTGCAAGTGAGACTGACTGTCCGGGGAATATATCAAAATGTCATCCAAATAAATGATAACAAAACGGCCTATCAGGTCTGAAAACACAACATTGATAAAGTTCTGGAAAATAGCGGGGGCATTAGTTAACTCAAATGGCATCACCAGGTTTTCAAAGAGTCCCTCTGATGTAAGGAACGCCGTTTTCCATTCGTCCCCTTCCCGAACCCTTATCAGTTGTAGGCTCCCCGGAGATCTAATTTGGAGAACCATTGGGCCCCTGATAACTGGTTACATAAGTCTGGAATGAGGGGAAGTGGGTAAGTGTTCCTAACCGTTATCTTGTTAAGTCCCCGAAAGTCGAGGCACGGCCGCAAACCACCATTTTTCTTCTTCACGAAGAAGAATCCTGCTGCTACGGGTGAAACAGAAGGCCTAATATGCCCTTTGCGGAGACTCTCAGCTATGTACTCCTTCATGGCTTGGCGCTCTGGCCCGGACAAATTGAACAACCGAGCCTTAGGCAACTTGGTTCCAGGTACTAAATCAATGGCACAATCATAGGGTCTATGTGGTGGCAGCGCCTCAGCCTCGCTTTCGGAAAACACGTCTTCGAAATCCTTCAGGTATTCCGGAATACCCTCCAGACCGACAGACGACACAGATACAGATTTAACAGAGTTGACAAGAGGTCCCAGGTTACAACATTTATCCCTGCATCCCCATTGAGTGATCTCCCCGTCACCCAATCAATGGTAGGATTATGGCGTTGAAGCCAAGGCATCCCCAGTACCAGTCCCGCAGGCAAATTTTCTAACACAAGACAACTTAGTTTTTTAACATGAGTGGGACCCACTTTCAGAGAAAAAAGTTCAGACCTGAAATAGATACCGTCCCGGGTAAGAGGGATGAGTCAATAGCCACAAGTTTAACAGGATCCTGAAGCCTGACTGTCCCTATCTTATTAAGAGTCAATATCCGGGTGTCAATCAGATTAACAGTAGAACCACAGTCAATAATAATCTTTATTAATAATAATAATCTTTATTTTTATATAGCGCTAACATATTCCGCAGCGCTTTACAGTTTCACACATTATCGTCGCTGTCCCCGATGGGGCTCACAATCTAAGTCAATAAAGGCGGTAGTCTGAACAGGACCATCACCAAGTTCCAGTTCCACCTGAAGCACAATTTTTGCAAGTGAGGAAAAATGTACCTGAAAGTCTGGGTAGACCCTCGACTACTACCCAGACCTAGTCGTTTCCCGCCACCTTGGAAGATGATGGACAGGAGGGGCAGTCCTTCTTCCAATGTCCAGATTCCCCACAATAGAAGCACAACTGCTTCTCACGGCGGCGTCTTCTTTCCTTCTCACAGGTGATAGCATTCACCTCCATAGCCACAGGAGGAGTCCGGGTCTCATCTCCACTGGAGAATAATGATGTTTCCAACTGCATAATGCCTCTAGCCCGCAGTCTGCGATCCATGCGAACCGCTTGGGTCATGGCATCCTCCAGGGAGTCAGGTGGAGGATGAAGTGCCAGGGCATCCTTTAGACGTTCACACAGGCCTCTACGGAACAACCCCCGAAGGGCGGCATCACTCCACGAAACCTCGGCTGCCCAACGTCTAAATTCAGAACAGAACCACTCGGCCGAGTGCTTCCCCTGACAGACACTCATCACCTTGTCCTCAGCCAAACGCACTCTATCCGGCTCATCGTAAATATGCCCTAAGGCCTCAAAAAATGCATGCACACTCATTCTCTCTGGGGCAGAAGAGGAAAGAGAAAATGCCCAGGCTTGCGGGGCTCCCCTAAGCAGGGACATAACCACCCCCACCCTCTGTTTCTCATCCCCAGAGGAGCGGGGTCTCAAAGAGAAAAAAAGTTTACAGCCCTCCTTAAATACTCTAAAATTACTTTTGTTACCAGCAAAAGTATCTGGTAACTTAACCGGGGGTTCGGGTGAGACTAAAAAGACATCTCTAGCCCACTCCTGCTGAAACCCTGCGGATAGCGCCCCCTGAACCGAATCCGCAACCTTCCGTTGGGATTGGGCCAGAGTTTGGTGCTCCAAATTTAGCTTCTGCAGCAACTGAGTCAAGTGTTTCACCTGCTCAGATAAAGCATGCATTGGGTCCATGATGCAGAGAAAAAAAAAAAAAAAAGTTCAAGGTCAGTTATAATATCAAGAGAAACCGCTAGGTGGGCACTTACCAGCGGTTTCAGCAGCTCTGACAGTGGGAGCCTGGAGCCTCCGACGGCCTGTGACAACGGTACTCACAGCGCCCGAGTGCTGGGCAAGACGATAGCAATACAGCAGAGCTGGAGTTAGCAGAACACCAAGTGGTGAGTGTACTGCCAGGACCTGCGGTCATGTGACCCCCAGGGGGCGGAGCTTAGCGTCCTGTAGCTTGGGATGAGTGCAGGGAGCTACTGGGACCCTAGAGAATGGAAAGGGGGTCACCGGACACCAGGTAGAGGACGGGGCACCAGAGGGAGACGGAATCCAAGACAAGCCGAGGTCAGTAAACGTGAGAGACAACGCAGTACACAAGGAGCAGGCAAATCAAGAATAGTCAGGGACGTGGCAGGAGTCAGAAAACCAGAGAAGCATATACACAGTACAGAATCAAGAGGCAAAATCACAACGGGAAACAGAACCGGGTCAGAACCATACAAACAAACTAGAACACAGGCACAAGGCACAGGCAATCAGGGGTCAACATACTCAGCCAAGGGCAAAAGTATAACTGAAGGGGATTGGAGCTTCCTAGGGCTATAAGAAGCTCTCCCCGAACCAAAGAGAGGCCATAATAATAAACCCCAGGTGTGCAGGTCAGAGCCCGCACTAGGATCAAGACATTAACCCCTGGTGTGCAGGCCAAACCTGCACTGGGATCATGACACATACTATTAGATTTAAGCCCTCACTTTCTTCTCTTATGCTTATATTGTCTATAGAGGGTATCTTCTCTTATCTATGATTATGGTTGTACATGTTCCTAGCTGTGTTTCTATAATAACCAGTGCTGCTGCACACAAGAAAATCCTCCCCTGTCACTGCACACTAACTGTACAGCACAATTGCTATCAGCACAATCACAGAAGAATTTCTCTTTCCAGCCCTAACTCTCTACTGGTAAACAGCGTCAGCAACCTTTCCCTACTGTTAAGTATCGGCTGAAGTAAAATGGAGGTCGGCGCTCAGGGCTTTTATAGACAATATGACGCCCCCCAAAGCAAGCCAATCACTGCAATGCCCTTCTCTAAGATGGTGGTGGACGCTGCACATGTCATCTCGTTGCCCACAGTGTACATCCTTGCTCATTGGCTGAATAAAGGCGCCTGAAAGCATTCTGGGAAAACGGACTTTGGCACTCGTTTTGCTGACCGCCTGGCCGACTGCATGCTATGGTCATGTTTCGGCCAACGAAACCCGACTTTGGCGAAAGTCGGCGACTTATGAATCTGACCGATCTGTTTAGCTCAACTCTAGTTGAAAGCAATGTTAAAGTTGAAAAACGCTTCAAAAACACTGCGCCTGAACATAGCCCAAGTGGTGGAGGAACATTTTGTTCTGGGGTTATTTACTTTGCCTTATATACAAGTCATTAACCTGGAAAGGATGTACTTTAACATATTTCCCAGCAAAATCCATTTTGTTTTTGTTTTGGTATGTTTTTTGGTGCACCCGTAAAAATGGCATGAAACTTTGACAACATTGTTTAAAGCTGTGAACTAGGAGTCAGAAATGCTTCCAGGGGCCATCCCCATGATGTCCCCCTGTTATTTGAGCACTGTTTCCATAATTTTCAGACGTTTTTAGACCTCAAAAGGACCCCGGGGGATCGTGGTATAAATGCTCTGGTCTCCCATAGACTTACATTGGGCTCATTGTTCTGTCAGAGTACCCGAGTATTCCAATTTGCTCGACCCGAGCAACGAGCACTCGAGCATTTTAGTGCTCACCCATCACTACAAGTGATCTTTCAAGTCTGGATTATTTCCCATGTTTTCAGTGATTAAGACTACAGTGCCTTGCGAAAGTATTCGGCTCTCTGGAACTTTTCAACCTTTTCCCACATATCATGCTTCAAACATAAAGATACCAAATGTAAATTTTTGGCGAAGAATCAACCACAAGTGGGACACAATTGTGAAGTTGAACGAAATTTATTGGTTTACATTTTTGTGGAAATACAAAAACTGAAAGTGGTGCGTGCAATATTATCTTGCCCATTTACTTTCAGTGCAGCAAACTCACTCCAGAAGTTCATTGTGGATCTCTGAATGATCCAATGTTGTCCTAAATGACTAATGGTGATAAATATAATCCATCTGTGTGTAATCAAGTCTCTGTATAAATGCACCTGTTCTGTGATAGTTTCAGGGTTCTGTTTGAAGCACAGAGAGCATCATGAAGACCAAAGAACACAACAGGTTGGTCCGTGATACTGTTGTGGAGAAGTTTAAAGCCGGATTTGAATGCAAAATGATTTCCAAAACTTTGAACATCCCAAGGAGCACTGTGCAAGAGATCATATTGAAATGGAAGGAGAATCATAACACTGAAAATCTACCAAGACCTGGCCATCCCTCTAAACTTTCATCTCAAACAAGGAGAAGACTGATCAGAGATGCAGCCAAGAGGCCCATGGTCACTCTGGATGAACTGCAGAGATCTACAGCTGTGCATAGGACAACAATCAGTCATACACTACACAAATCTGGCCTTTATGGAAGAGTGGAAAGAAGAAAACCATTTCTGAAAGATATTCATAAAAATTGTCATTTGAAGTTTGCAACAAGCCACTTCGGAGACACTCCAAACATGTGGAAGAAGGTGCCGACTATCAAGAGAATGCCAAGAGTGTGCAAAGCAGTCATCAAAGCAAAAGGTGGCTACTTTGAAGAACCTAGAATATAAGACATATTTTCAGTTGTTTCACACTTTTTTGTTAAGTATATAATTCCACATGTGTTAATTCATAGTTTTGATGCCTTCAGTGTGAATGTACAATTTTCATAGTCATGAAAATACAGAAAAATCTTTAAATGAGAAGGTGTTTCCAAACTTTTGATCTGCACTGTATATATTTATATATATATTATATATATATATATATATATATATATACCTACGCATGTATCTATTTAAATACCTGACTGCAGCAATATAATAAAGCTATTCCAGCATGATTTTGCCTCTGTCCATGAAAACTAATTTAGTTTAGTTAACTGCTTGCCCATCAGGCATGCCTCAAGCAAGCGATGATATCTGCACCTTTGTGAATAAAAGTACTTTATTTGACTGAGCATTATTTTGTCCTTGTGACATAGGAATACACTAGTACAAGAATACCATGAATGTTTGTTTCCCACTGTTTATCACTGGCAAAGAACCAAAATATCTTGATGAAAAAAGTAAAAAACAAATTGCTGCTTGATGATATTTTGATGATCACTTAATCAGAAGCTACAGCCTTAAAAGGAACCTTGAGTAGTCACCATGGGTTTATAGTTGATGGTAAATGTTTTTGTGTAAATTGTCTCTTGCAGAACAGAGGATAAAATGAAGTAACACACGCTGCATATACAGACTGAATGTTATTAATTTTTGAAGAGTCATGTGAGCGGTCCTAGTGTC
>JARQOD010012924.1:0-17761 GCA_033576555.1 Oophaga sylvatica | reverse complement strand
ACGGGTTCCCCGGGGAAGACTGTATTTTACAAATTGGGAAAATTTTTGGACGGCCAGAAAGGGTCAACCCATCCAGGGGCTCCAGCCCAAAGAAACTTTTCCCGAAAGGGTGACAGACTATTGGGCTTCCCTCTAGTGTACTCCCAATCCTCCCCCTTTAAAATTTTTGGGTCCAAATTGGATACATGGCCAACTTACCGTTTTTTGGAGGTGCTGGTTTGCCTGTGCCAGGTTTATCTGAGGCGTCTTTAGTGCTGCAGGTGGTGTAGTAACAGACCGTCGCATGCGACTATCCTCAGAGAATGTAGACCGGCTTACTTTCTGAAATTGAAAAAGGCTGGATCTCACCTGAATTTGCCGGGTCCGTTTTCAGATTAAAAAAACTTTTTGGCAACGTTTTCCATGTCTCTGTTTGTTCATCTTTCTCCCACCTGAACTCTACTCCCTGGGCTACAACCCCTGCCATTGTTGCTCGTAAGTAATTGGCAGGGGAAACTGACTCCTGGCCAGCCTGGTTACAGCAGACAGCTGTTTCCTGGCAGTGTGAACGTCAATTATCCTCCAATAAGTTGTGCTGTCGTGTTGCATTCGGGTTAGCCGACTCTATGGTGCCTGCAGTTTAGGTGATTCCTATGTGTGCTGTGGGATATGTAAATAAAGGCTGTTTCCATTGTGACAATAGGACAAGCACCCACTGTAGGACTGTGTGATTCGGTAACTGCGGACGGCTTGCGTCCTGTCAACTTACATTTTCATGGGTGAGTTCTGCTACCCGTCCGGGGTCCAGTACCGTCAACTGGTTCTCCCCAGTGCCTTTGACCTAGGTGCCTCCATCTCCGTATCCGAGTTCCACCAACGTCTGCTGGTCCTTGGTAGTGCTTTGGAGCACAGGTACCTCCTGCTTAGTAACCGTGTCACAGTAACGTCAGCTGGTACTCGGTTGTGACATTGCCTCTTTTCTAGTGTTGAGCGATACGATAATGCAAATATCGGCTATCGGCCGATATTAGCTCTATCGGCCTTTCGATAATTCGTTTTGATATTTTCGTCATATCGAATACCGGAATCGGATTTGTCACTGTCACTGTCTGTGTCCGTCGGTCGGGTCTGTCACTGTCAGTGTCCGTCGGTCGGGTCTGTCAGGAGTCAGCAGCACTTACCTGGCAGAAGATCTCCGGCGGTCACGGCCTGGACTGCTTCATGGCCGCCATCCTCTTCTCCCCGGCGGTCACATGCAGTTTCTCGCGATAACTGCAGTGACTGCTGGGTAATCCCGACCGTAAAGCAGTCAGTCCGATGACGTCACCGCCGGGGAAGCAGGTAATCAGCTGTGCTGCGCCGGGATGACAGGCTCTGCCTTTCATTGCGATGTAGCAGAGCTGGATCGTCGTGGGACTGTCGTTATGAACTGCGTCGGACAGGTGGTATACTGTTGGTTTGTTTTTTTTCTTTTTTTACAGGAGATCGATGGCGTCGCAGGAATGAGAGTACAATAAAAGAAATGAAAACTGTGTTGTCTCTTTTATTTCATTAAAATACTTTTTTCTTGCTTTGTCTTTTTTTTATGCATTTAATAACTTTGGGATTAATAATGGATCGGTGTCTTATTGACGCCTCTCCATTATTAACCGGGCTTATTGTCACCGTGCAATCAACGGTGACATTAACCCCTTATTACCCCGCTTGCCACCGCTACAGGGCAAGTGGGAAGAGCCGGGTAAAGTGCCACAATTGGCACATCTTTTGATGCGCCAAATGTGGGGCTGCTGTAGCCTGGTATTATCAGGCTGTTGAGGGCCAAAATCCATGGGCCTTGACAGTCTTTTAATACCAGGCCGCAGCAGTCTGCATTTTACTTGGCTGGTTAACAAAAATAGGGGGACCCCTACGCCGTTTTTTTTCCGAGGGGATCCCTTATTTTTGTTAACCAGCCAAGCTAAGCAGACTGCTGTGGCCTGGTATTATCAGGCTTGCAAGGTCCATGGATATTGGATCCTTACCAGCCTGAAAAACCAGGCCTCAGCGGTCTGCTTCATCTGGCTGGTTAACAAAAATAGGGGGGACCCCACGCCAATTTTTTTCGAGGGGATCCCCTATTTTTGTTAATCAGCCAAGATATGCAGACTGCTGTGGCCTGGTATTATCAGGCTGGCAAGGTCCATGGATCTTGGCTCCTTAACAGCCTGAAAATCCAGGCCTCAGCGGTCTGCTTCATCTGGCTGGTTAACAAAAATAGGGGGGACCCCACGCCAATTTTTTTCGAGGGGATCCCCTATTTTTGTTAACCAGTTCCCTCTGACGTCACTGATTGTGTCCCTGGCTGACCTGAAGTGAAAGTGGAAAGCAATCAATTAAGCTTTCCACTTCCTCTCCTGTCAGCCAGGAGAGGAACTCATTCATTTGGGGGTTTACTGTGAGGCTGCAGCATTAGCTGCGGTCCCTGCAGTAAACATTAACCCTTTCTGAAGGATTACACCGTGGGACCTGACTGTACATCGGATTGGTAAGAATAATTTTGCTTTATTATTTTATTTTTATTACAGGAAATGGTTTTAGCAGGAAAATAAAATATGGTCAAAAACTGTGTGATTATTTCATTAAACTTCTTTTTTATTAAAGTGTGTGTGTTTGATTTTTCTTTCATACAATAGGATTAATAATTGATAGTTGTCTAATTGACAGCTCTCAATTATTAACCTGGCTTAAAGTGACCTTTCAATTGCAAGGTCATTTTAACCCCTTATTAACCCATTCGCCACCGCTACAGGGCAATGGGAATAGACGGGCAAAGTGCCAGAAAGGGCAAATCTAATTAGAGATTTGCCCTTTCTGGGGTGTCTGGGGGCAGATGTTAGTAGCCGGGGGGGGGCAAAAATAATGGTCCCTCTCTGGGCTATTATTATCTGCCCCCACTCACTGGCTTTGTCTGTCTGGTTGCGAAAATAGGGCGGGAGCCCACGCATTTTTTTTTCAGCAATTTTACACCTCATATATATATATATACATGTCATTAAATTTGTGACACATATATATATATATTTATATTTATAGTTCATACACTTCTACATAGTATAATAGCCGCTAATTCAATTGCCGGCTTTTGTGAAAATGCAGAACCCGACATGAAATGACACTTGGTTTACATAGAGTTAACCATGTCTTTTCATGTAGTTTGATATCTGATTTGCACAAACAATTACATGAGTGTAAAGGGTATGCCACACTAAACAATATCGCTAACGGGATCGCTAAAAAACGTCACTATTTAGCGATCCCGTTAGCGATGTTGTTGTGTGCGGCAGCTTCCAGCGACGAGCTTCCTGCTGTGATCTCGCTCGTCGCTGGAATCGTTCCGGACCCTATTTTATCGTCGGCGCTCCCGCTGGGTAAGTATATATCGCTAGTGTGGCACCTTTTCTTAGCGATTTAGCGGTACTTTTGTACCGCTAAATTCGTTAAGAAGATCGCTAACCGCGATAGCGTCGTTAACTATATCGCTAAATGTGGCCGCACTTAGCGATATAGAAACAATCCCGCTAGCGATCGCATTAGTATGCATCGTTATCGTGATCGCTAGCGGGATTGTTTAGTGTGGCAGTACCTTAAGTGTGCAAAATTTCACACCTGTAGGGGTTAATTAAAGGTGTAAATTCGTAGCAAAAAAGTCCGTTTTTTTTACAGCGAATTTACACCTTTAATTAACCCCTACAGGTGTAAAATTTTGCACACATAGACTGATGTAATTGTTTGTGCAAATCAGATTGCAAACGACATGAAAAGACATGGTTAACCCTATGTACACCAAGTGTCATTTCATGTCGGGTGCTTCTGTCTCTTCACAGAAGCCGGCTTTACCCGGCAATTGAATCAGAGGATATTTTACTATGTAGAAGTGTATAAACTATACATATATGTATATATATATGTCACAATGACATGTATATATATATATATATATATGTATTCTATGTGTGTATATTTAGTGTTTACAAGGAAATAAAGGTTTTTTTTAGTTGCGATATTTTGTTCCCATAGACTTACATTGGACTTCCGCAATCGGAATCGGATATCGCCGATATTTAGTGCTATCGGCGATACAATTTCGATACGATATTTTTAGATATCGAGCAATATCACTCAACACTACTCTTTTCCTTCTGCTACCCGTCCGGGGTCCAGTACCGTCAACTGGTTCTCCCCAGTGCCTTTGGCCTAGGTGCCTCCATCTCTGTATCCGAGTTCCACCAACGTCTGCTGGTCCTTGGTAGTGCTTTGGAGCACAGGTACCTCCTGCTTAGTAACCGTGTCACAGTAACGTCAGCTGGTACTCGGTTGTGACATTGCCTCTTTTCCTTCTGCTACCCGTCCGGGGTCCAGTACCGTCAACTGGTTCTCCCCAGTGCCTTTGGCCTAGGTGCCTCCATCTCCGTATCCGAGTTCCACCAACGTCTGCTGGTCCTTGGTAGTGCTTTGGAGCACAGGTACCTCCTGCTTAGTAACCGTGTCACAGTAACGTCAGCTGGTACTCGGTTGTGACATTGCCTCTTTTCCTTCTGCTACCCGTCCGGGGTCCAGTATCGTCAACTGGTTCTCCCCAGTGCCTTTGGCCTAGGTGCCTCCATCTCCGTATCCGAGTTCCACCAACGTCTGCTGGTCCTTGGTAGTGCTTTGGAGCACAGGTACCTCCTGCTTAGTAACCGTGTCACAGTAACGTCAGCTGGTACTCGGTTGTGACATTGCCTCTTTTCCTTCTGCTGCCCCCCGGGTTCCAGCACAGTCAGCTGGTCCTCGTTACTTCCATTGTCTCTTGCTCCATCTGATACCCGTCAGGGTTCCAGTAACGTCAGCTGGTTCTCGGAAATTAAGACGACCTTAAAGACCACCCAGAAGAAGATGACGATAACAAGGACGACGAGCATGAAGCCAACCAGCCTGAACACCATCACAAAGAAAAAATAAAAGATTACCCAGAAGAAGATCACCAACAGGACAAAGAAGGTTAAGACAAACTACAAGATACAGAACAAGAGACAGAAGAACAATAAGCAGAAGATCAAAAAGCAGAAGAACATGAAGTATAAGACCAAAATGAAGAGCAAAATATATGCTCTAAATTCTAAGCAGAAGAAGACTAAGCAGTGTATGGGGGTGAGTACGTTCCTCCTCGTGGTGCCCCTGGAAAATGCCTGCTGCTGCAGGCTAAACTGAACACGGACAAATACTGTTGTAATTTAAATCTTTTGTGACAGCAAGAACGGAAGGATGAACAATTCATACTTTTACAGATTACAAGTACAGGAATCTCTGTCACAAATAAGAATATGATGAAGAAGATGAAGAGTAGTGTTGAGCGATACTGCTCGATATCTAAAAATATCGGATCGGAATGGTATCGCCGATATCACTAAATATCGGCGATATCCGATTCCGATACCGGAAGTCCCATGTAAGTCTATGGGAACAAAATATCGCAACAAAAAAAAACCTTTATTTCCTTGTAAACACTAAATATACACACATAGAATACATATATATATATACATGTCATTGTGACATACAGTGCCTACAAGTAGTATTCAACCCACTGCAGATTTAGCTGGTTTGATAAGATGCAAATAAGTTAGAGCCTTCAAACTGCAAACGAGAGTAGGATTTATTAACAGAAGCATAAATCTTACAAACCAAAAAGTTATGTTGCTCAGTTGAATTTTAATAAATTTTAAACATTAAAGTGTGGGTCAATTATTATACAACCCCTATGTTTAATATTTCGTGGAATAACCCTTGTTTGCAATTACAGCTAATAATCGTCTTTTATAAGACCTGATCAGACCGGCACAGGTCTGTGGAGTTATCTTGGCCCACTCCTCCATGCAGATCTTCTCCAAGTTATCTAGGTTCTTTGGGTGTCTCATGTGGACTTTAATCTTGAGCTCCTTCCACAAGTTTTCAATTGGGTTAAGGTCAGGAGACTGACTAGGCCACTCCAACACCTTGACTTTTTCCCTCTTGAACCAGGCCTTGGTTTTCTTGGCTGTGTGCTTTGGGTCGTTGTCTTGTTGGAAGATGAAATTACGACCCATCTTAAGATCCTTGATGGAGGAGCGGAGATTCTTGGCCAAAATCTCCAGGTAGGCCGTGCTATCCATCCTCCCATGGATGCGGACCAGATGGCCAGGCCCCTTGGCTAAGAAACAGCCCCACAGCATGATGCTGCCACCACCATGCTTGACTGTAGGGATGGTATTCTTGGGGTCGTATGCAGTGTCATCCAGTCTCCAAACGTCACGTGTGTGGTTGGCACCAAAGATCTTGATCTTGGTCTCATCAGACCATAGAACCTTGAACCAGTCTGTCTCAGAGTCCTCCAAGTGATCATGAGCAAACTGTAGACTAGCCTTGACATGACGCTTTGAAAGTAAAGGTACCTTACGGGCTCGTCTGGAACGGAGACCATTGCGGTGGAGTACGTTACTTATGGTATTGACTGAAACCAATGTCCCCACTGCCATGAGATCTTCCCGGAGCTCCTTCCTTGTTGTCCTTGGGTTAGCCTTGACTCTTCGGACAAGCCTGGCCTCGGCACGGGAGGAAACTTTCAAAGGCTGTCCAGGCCGTGGAAGGCTAACAGTAGTTCCATAAGCCTTCCACTTACGGATGATGCTCCCAACAGTGGAGACAGGTAGGCCCAACTCCTTGGAAAGGGTTTTGTACCCCTTGCCAGCCTTGTGACCCTCCACGATCTTGTCTCTGATGGCCTTGGAATGCTCCTTTGTCTTTCCCATATTGACCATGTATGAGTGCTGTTCACAAGTTTGGGGAGGGTCTTAAATAGTCAGAAAAGGCTGGCAAAAGAGATCATTAATCCACACATGTGAAGCTCATTATTCTTGGTGCCTGAACTACTTCTTAATACTTTAGGGGGACCAAACAGAATTCTTGTGGTTTGAGGGGTTGAATAATAAATGACACTCTGAATTAACTTTTAACGTTTAAAAAAAAAAAAAAAAAAATTAAAAAAATTTTTTTTGCTGCAGTGCATTTCCCACTTTCAGGCTGATCTACAGTACAAATGTCACAACGCCAAGTTAATTCCGCATGTGTCAACCAGCTAAATCTGCAGAGGGTTGAATACTACTTGTAGGCACTGTATATATATACATATATGTATAGTTTATACACTTCTACATAGTAAAATAGACTCTGATTCAATTGCCGGGTAAAGCCGTGACATACCCCATAGAAGTCGACGGGCTCGGTGCCGAGTACCCCCAAAACCTCTGGCTCTGTGCGACTCAACTTGGGCGTCACGAACAGGATTCTGTAGCTCGCTATAAGCGAGTCCTGTGTGCCTGAATTGAACTGGTTTTGTGCTTGAGAATTGCTAAAATCATCAGAGAATGTATTTGCCATTTTTTCCGCCATATCTGCGTCACGACGAGGCACTGGTGAAGAAGAAGGGCGTGCTCTTCGTGGGTGTACACTCACTCAGTGGCGCAAAAACGATGGCCGACCACTCTAAATGGTACTGCAATGTAAGATCGTGCCCCACAGCTCTTCAGTTCCGCCTCCTCATCCTCCTCAGTGTGCGGAAACTAACACGAAGGTCCCGCCTCACTACAAAAGAGGGGCCCTCTCCAGATGCTAATGACACATGTGACTTGGCAGAGATGGCTAATGGACACGAGCAGAAGTGTGAAGGGATGGAGCAGTCAGAGCTCTCCCCCCACGGAAGCGACCTGATCGCCACGGAACCACCGTTGGGCACCCGGCCTGGAAACCCTCCTACGCTGCAAGAAGCGGAGGATACCCTAAGAGGCCTGGCCCGGCACCGGGAGGAGGTCGCCAGGATGGAAGCCAGCTGGCGTGCCCTAAAACTAAACTTGGAGCGGCGCCAATCCCTCTTACCTGAAGTGTCTGTACCGGAAGGTGAGGCACCCGTTCTAGTAGAGGAGTCCGTGCAGGCATCCCAGCCCTTGCAATGTGATCCGGTTGACGTTGTCGCAGTGGAGGCACCCGTTCCTGCAAAAAACTCTGCACCGGCAGCACCCCAGATCCCGCTGTCTGCCCCCGTCGCTGAGACAGAAGAAGCGACACCCGTCCTCATGGAGGAGGCCGCGCAGGCACCAGAGGTTACCTGTCTGTACCGGAGCCCCGACTGTCATCTGTTCCAGAGCCGGCTGCTTCCTCCGCAGGTGAGCGCCGCCAGGACTGGGGGGCGCCAGGAGAGCTGCCGCAAACCGGACATCGTAAGCTGCAGTTTGATGGTGGAGACATGGAGATGCTGGTGGAGGAGAATTACAACCGGCGTCAGGAGGAAGAGTGGAGACGTTGGGAGCAGGAAGCAGAGCGACAAAGGGAGCAGCGCGAATCCCAGAAGCTTCGCCAACGTCACATTGAGAAGGGCCGGGCTGTCATGGGTGCATCGCGATTGCACATTCTGACTTCTCGCAGCTGAGTTGCTGTTTCTTTGTGTTTGGTAATGAGGGAGTTAATTTTACCTAGCTCTTTGCTAAGACTAGGTCCAGCCTCGCCCGGCTGCTTTTGATTATGTTCTAATTAGCTTCCTTTATATAGCTGCCAGTCTGCTGGTTAGATGCCGGTGAAAGCATTCATACAGACTGCAGATAGGATCGGTTCTGAGAAGACTTAAGCTAAGAGCTCTTTTGTTGTTTCTCCTCACCTTGCTTATAGTTTATCTCCTAGACCTTTGGTGTTCCCTCTGTGTTTTAATGTTGTATGCAAGACAGTATTTACTTTATCCCCTGTCTGTCTCGTTTGTCTATACTGTTTGTTAACCTTTACCTGTCCATTCCCTATGGTGGTAATCAGGGTCCTTCTAAGGACTAGATTACAGTGGTCAGGGATTTATAGGAGACAGGGTTTACGCTGGTGGCCTGGACCTCTGTACCATTAACAGTACCTCCAGGTAGAGGGACTAGTCAGGACCCCAGTTTAAGGGTCAGCATAGACCCCGGTCCACCTCTAGCCAGAGACAGCGTGAAAAGGATTCAGCATTGACCCACAGGATATTATGTCAGGTAATACTATGCTATATATACATGTTAATGTTACCTATTTATATGTTATATAGAATGTTGTCCCACTTGATAGATTACTGACATTATATATTTATACATCTGCTAGACAGCGTGACATTTTCACCGGCCAAACTATAGATTCTCCCCAGCTACCATGGACCCAGTAGCCCAGCTTGCCCTGCAGTTGCAGAAATTGTCCATGGAGTTTACGGACATTAAGTCCAAGGTTTTGTCCCCCCCGGAGCAAACCAGATCTGAACCTAAGGTTGCTCTCCCGGACAGGTTCACTGGTGGGCGGGACAAATTTTTTACCTTCCGGGAGGCATGTAAATTGTACTTTCGGCTACGGCCTCGGTCATCGGGGAGTGAGGAGCAGAGGGTGGGAATTGTCATCTCGCTCTTACAAGGGGACCCTCAATCCTGGGCGTTCTCTCTTCCTCCGGGCTCCCCAGCCCTCCAGTCAGTAGATCGATTTTTTGCTGCCCTGGGGCTGGTGTATGATGACCCGGATCGGGTCTCCCTTGCTGAAACGAAGTTACGTAGGATACAGCAGGGAGATCGTCCGGCGGAGGAATTTTCTTCTGAGTTCCGTAGATGGGCCACAGATACTCAGTGGAATGACCCAGCTCTTAGGAGCCAGTTTTGTCAAGGGTTATCTGACAAATTAAAAGATGTTTTGGCTCAGTATGATTCTCCTCCGTCACTGGAGGCTGCTATGGCCCTTGCTATTCGTATTGATAGACGGCTTCGGGGGAGGTGCGAGGTAACTCCGCCCCCTGTTATTACTCCACCCACTACTAAAGTCCCTTATATGGAGGTTCCCCTGGTCTGTTCTGAGGAACCTATGCAGTTGGGTGGGACATCATTTTGTAGGAGGGAATCGGCGGTGCGCCGCAAGACAAGAAGGTGTTTCTTCTGCGGGAGAGAGGGACATTTTGTTGGGGGGTGTCCCTCCCGTGCCTCATTGAGCAAAAAAGTCACCGAAAAACTGTTAATCCCAGGTTGTGTGGTGGACGACAACCTGGGAGTAGGTATTTCGTCCCCAGGTCCGTCTCAATTTCTCGTGCCTGCGGAGGTGGTGGTTGGTGCGAGAGTTGAGAGGATTTCTGTTCTTCTTGATAGTGGGTCTGGGGCTAATATGGTGGACGCTCGGTTTGCCCAGGTGCAAGGTATGCAACTGAGTGTATTGGCCAAACTGATCCCTATACTTTCTATTGACGCCAGACCTCTCGGTCAAGGTAGCTTTGTACAAGCTGTTCATAACATAGACCTTCGAGTAGGTAGGCTTGTTATGTGTTGGAGGGTCTTCCTACTCCTATTGTGTTGGGACTTCCCTGGTTGGCTAAACATAACCCAGTGATTGATTGGCAATCCAGAAAGATAAGCCAGTGGGGTGAATTTTGCAAGAATAGCTGCATGAACACGGTCATCGGTCGTGCCTAGGACTTTGCCTCCTTTTCTGGAGGACTTTGGGGAGATATTCTCAGAGGAGGGGTGTCAAAAGTTACCTCCTCATCGCACGTATGACTGCTCAATAAAATTGCTTCCTGATGCCTTATCTCGTAGTTTCCCAGGGGCCGGAAAGACGGATGACCCGGTTCCTATCCTTCAGGAAGGAGTGGTGGTGTCGGCTGTGTGCTCTGAGCTTGAGGAGGAGGTGTTGGAGGCTCAGGGGGACGCCCTTGTAGGACCTCCAGGGAAACTGTTTGTTCCTAATCAGTTAAGACAAAAAGTTATCGAGGCACATCATAGTTCTGCTTTAGCAGGACATCCAGGGAGTAAAGCAACTGTGGATCTCCTTTCTCGCCGGTTTTGGTGGCCTAACTTAAATAAAGAGGTAATAACTTTTGTCGCGTCCTGTGGAGTTTGTGCTCGCTCTAAGACCCCACATACCCGTCCATCTGGGGTTCCTGAGGAGGAACGATTCTCGTCGTCACTTGCTTCAGTTTGGAGAGGAGTGCTGAATGGTCTGAGTGCTATGGGGAACTGTTTCAAGCGGAGGTCTGATAGGAGGAGAGTGTCTGGTCCGGACCTAGGTGTGAACGATCTGGTGTGGTTGTCTACCAAGAATATAAAACGCAAAGTTCTCTCCTGGAAACTGGGTCCCAGGTTCATCGGTCCATACAGGATCAGTTCTATAATTAATCCTGTGGCATTTCGTCTGGACCTCCCTCCTACGTTTAAAATCCATAATGTATTCCACAAATCGTTGCTTAAGAGGTACGTGGCGCCAGTTATACCGTCACTTCTACCTCCTCCTCCAGTGGTGGTCAATGGTAACTTAGAATTTCAAGTGTTGAAGATCATTGACTCACGTCTGAATCGCCGGTCCCTTCAGTATTTGGTTCATTGGAAGGGATATGGTCCTGAGGAGAGGACGTGGGTCTCTGCGTCTGAGATTAACGCAGATCGATTGGTTCGGACCTTCCACACGACTTACCCGGACAGACCTGGCCCTGAGGGTCCGGAGGCCCCTCGTAGAAGGGGGGGTACTGTCATGGGTGCATCGC
Organism: Oophaga sylvatica; assembly: GCA_033576555.1. Classification (NCBI taxonomy): domain Eukaryota; kingdom Metazoa; phylum Chordata; class Amphibia; order Anura; family Dendrobatidae; genus Oophaga; species Oophaga sylvatica. The sequence continues at coordinate 6,210 of JARQOD010012924.1, read as the reverse complement.
CACGAAGATTGTCGCGATTGCACATTCTGACTTCTCGCAGCTGAGTTGCTGTTTCTTTGTGTTTGGTAATGAGGGAGTTAATTTTACCTAGCTCTTTGCTAAGACTAGGTCCAGCCTCGCCCGGCTGCTTTTGATTATGTTCTAATTAGCTTCCTTTATATAGCTGCCAGTCTGCTGGTTAGATGCCGGTGAAAGCATTCATACAGACTGCAGATAGGATCGGTTCTGAGAAGACTTAAGCTAAGAGCTCTTTTGTTGTTTCTCCTCACCTTGCTTATAGTTTATCTCCTAGACCTTTGGTGTTCCCTCTGTGTTTTAATGTTGTATGCAAGACAGTATTTACTTTATCCCTGTCTGTCTCGTTTGTCTATACTGTTTGTTAACCCTTACCTGTCCATTCCCTATGGTGGTAATCAGGGTCCTTCTAAGGACTAGATTACAGTGGTCAGGGATTTATAGGAGACAGGGTTTACGCTGGTGGCCTGGACCTCTGTACCATTAACAGTACCTCCAGGTAGAGGGACTAGTCAGGACCCCAGTTTAAGGGTCAGCATAGACCCCGGTCCACCTCTAGCCAGAGACAGCGTGAAAAGGATTCAGTATTGACCCACAGGATATTATGTCAGGTAATACTATGCTATATATACATCTTAATGTTACCTATTTATATGTTATATAGAATGTTGTCCCACTTGATAGATTACTGACATTATATATTTATACATCTGCTAGACAGCGTGACACGGGCAGATAAGGACCGGATGAGAAAAGATAAAGGAACCTGTGGGAGCCGCGCGTAAGGGGCAGTACGGAGCTTTAAATTGAAAGGTGGTTGGGCTTCATCCAGGAGCCTGGACTTTATTAGAAGTGTTGTGACTGGCGGGACGTGGAGACTCACCTGTTATGTTTCGGTAGCTGAGGAGAGCAGGCAAAAAGGCAATACACCAGAGCAGTTGGAATCTATGAGATTGCAGTACCCTGACTAACCACCACAACTAGAGGCAGCCGTGGAGCTTTCCTACGTTGGTCCTAGACGCCTCGTCACAGCCTGAGAAACTAACTACACCTAAAGATAGAAATAAGAAAGCTATCTGCCCCGGAGCAGAACCCCAAAGATAATAGAAAGCCCCCAAACATGTAATGGCGGTTAGACAAGAGGAAATACAGACACAGAAAGAAAATACTGCAATCCCAGAAAACCCTGAAAAGCACCAACACTACTAATTTCAAAATCACCTGAGATCACACGACCTCTACCACCTAAATTAGTTCTCTGGTGTAACAAAATCAAAACAGCAGCCACTGAAAAAACTGAAAAAAGCTAAAGAACAAAACTCAGTGGCTGAACTAAACTGAGAGGGCAGAAGCCCCCGGAGGGGACCCTGAAGGCCCCAAAGAAGTGCAGGACAAAATGCAAAAATATAGCACAAACACAAAAGAAGCAAAAGTCTTATCTGTAAGCAGGAGATGCAGACACGACACAGCAGGCTACAAGGGAAACTGGAATGAAGGATTCAGACCAGAACAATTGATCACCGGCAACCCTGATGGGAAAATGACTCCCCTACACAAGACCAGTCAGTAACACCTGATTCCCAGTCCTCACAATCCTCACCAGCACCGCTTGTAACCACCAGAGGGAGCCTCTGCTCAGAACTCATCTCAAACCCATTCACAACAGTACCCCCCCCTTGAGGAGGGGTCACAGAACCCTCATTTGAGCAACCAGGTCGGTCAGGATGAGTTCTATGATACGCACGGATAAGTCTCCTAGCATGGATGTCCGAAGCAAACACCCAAGAATTGTCTTCCTGACCATAACCTCTCCATTTAACCAAATACTGGAGTTTCCGTCTAGAAAAACGAGAATCCAATATTTTCTCAACCACATATTCCAGATTGCCCTCAACCAAAACAGGGTCAGGAGGCACAGCAGCAGGAACCACTGGCTCAACAAACCTCTTCAACAAGGACTTGTGGAACACGTTATGGATCTTAAATGTCCCTGGAAGAAGCAAACGAAAAGAAACAGGATTAATAATCTCCATGATCTTATAAGGTCCAATGAACCTAGGCTTAAATTTAGGAGATGCTACTCTCATAGGAATATTCTTTGAGGACAACCAGACCAAGTCCCCCACTTTAAACCGAGGACCATCAGTCCTATGCCGGTTAGCAAACCGCTGGGCCTTCTCCTGAGAGAGGGACAACCTCTCCACTACCTGGTCCCAAATCCGCTGCATACGCTCCACAACAGAGTCAACACCCGGACAGACAGAAGCCTCCGTCTGTCCTGAAGAAAATCGAGGGTGAAACCCAGAATTACAGAAAAACGGAGACATCAAAGTGGCAGAGCTAGCCCTATTATTAAGAGCAAACTCAGCCAAAGGTAAAAAAGAGACCCAGTCATCCTGATCAGCAGACACAAAGCATCTTAGATAAGTCTCCAATGTCTGGTTTGTTCTCTCAGTTTGACCATTGGTCTGAGGATGAAATGCCGAGGAGAAAGACAATTGAACACCCAGTTTAGAACAAAAAGTCCTCCAAAATCTGGAAACAAACTGGACTCCTCTGTCAGACACAATGTTCTCAGGAATGCCGTGTAAACGAACCACGTGCTGAAGGAACAACGGCACCAATTCAGAGGAGGAAGGCAACTTAGGTAATGGCACAAGATGTATCATTTTGGAAAACCTATCACAAATTACCCAGATGGTGGTCATTCTCTGAGAAACAGGAAGATCGGAAATGAAATCCATAGAGATATGGGTCCATGGTCTCTTGGGCACAGGCAATGGCATCAACAAACCACTAGAGCGAGAGCAAGGCTTGGAGCGAGAGCAAGTCCCGCAGGACTGCACAAATTCCCTGACATCACGAGACAAGGTAGGCCACCAAAAGGACCGACTAACCAAGTCTCTGGTACCAAAAATTCCGGGATGCCCAGCCAATGCGGAACAATGAATCTCAGACATCACACTCTTTTTCCATTGGTCCGGGACAAACAATTTTCCAACAGGGCAGCGCTTGGGCCTATCCTCCTGACACCCCTCCAGAGCAAGTCTCAAATTGGGCGAGATGGCGGAAAGAACTACACCCTCTTTCAAAATAACAGAAGGATCAGATAACTCAGGAGAGTCCGCAAGGAAACTCCTCGAGAGGGCATCCGCCTTAACATTCTTAGTGCCAGGAAGAAAGGAAACCACAAAATTAAAACGTGTGAAAAACAAGGCCCACCTGGCCTGTCTAGGATTGAGTCGCTTGGCAGATTCCAGATAGACCAGATTCTTATGGTCCGTAAGGACCACCACCTGATGTTTGGCTCCCTCCAGCCAATGTCTCCACTCTTCAAAAGCCCACTTCATGGCCAACAACTCCCGATTACCCACGTCATAATTACGTTCAGTAGGAGAAAATTTTCGAGAGAAAAAGGCACAAGGGTTACTTTTAGAGGTCTCTGGATCATTTTGGGACAAAACGGCACCTGCCCCAATTTCAGAGGCATCAACCTCCACCTGAAATGGCAGAGAAACATCAGGCTGCCGTAGAACAGGAGCAGAAGTGAATCTCTGCTTAAGTTCCTGAAATGCAGAGACTGCCTCAGGAGGCCAATTCACCACATCAGAACCCTTTCTGGTCAAATCAGTTAATGGTTTAACAATAACCGAGAAATTACCAATAAATTTACGATAAAAATTGGCAAAACCCAAAAATCTCTGAAGAGCCTTTAATGAAGTAGGTTGGACCCAATCACAGATGGCCTGAACCTTGACCGGGTCCATTTCAATAACAGATGGGGACAAAATGAATCCCAGAAATGAGATCCTCTGTACGCCAAAAAGACACTTTGATCCCTTCACATACAGAGCATTCTCTCTCAAAATCTGGAATACAGTTCGAACATGTTTCACATGAGAGTCCCAGTCATTAGAAAAAATCAAGATATCATCCAAATAAACAATCAGAAATTTATCCACAAAATCCCTGAAAATGTCATTCATGAAGGACTGGAAGACGGAAGGAGCATTAGTGAGCCCAAAGGGCATCACTAGGTACTCAAAATGCCCTTCAGGGGTATTGAATGCCGTCTTCCATTCATCCCCGTGCTTAATGCGAATAAGGTTATACGCCCCCCTGAGGTCAAGCTTGGTAAACCAAGTAGCGTTTTTCACCCTGGAAAACAGGTCAGAAATCAAGGGTAACGGGTATTGATATTTCACAGTAATATTGTTCAAGAGACGATAATCAATACACGGCCTTAATGAACCATCTTTTTTGGCCACAAGAAAAAACCGGCACCTAAGGGTGAAGAGGATGGTCTGATATGACCCTTCTCCAATGATTCCTTGATATAAGACCGCATAGCGTCATGTTCAGGTACAGACAAGTTAAAAAGGCGACCTTTAGGGAATTTACTACCCGGCACTAATTCAATAGCGCAGTCATAGCTCCTATGGGGAGGCAAGGATGCAGATTTACTTTCGCTAAACACATCAGAAAAATCAAACAAAAAGTCAGGAACATCCTGAGCCTGGGGGGAGGCAGAAAAAACAGGAGTGTTGGTATTAACACATTGGCAGCCCCAACTGGTTACAGACACAGATTTCCAATCCAAAACAGGATTATGAGACTGTAACCAAGGGAAACCCAGCACGATAATGTCATGCAGATTATATAGAACCAAAAATTTGCAGCACTCCTGGTGATCAGGTTCAACCCTCATTATCACCTGAGTAGAAAACTGGGGTTTATTCTCAGCCAAAGGGGTAGAATCGATCCCCAGTAGGGGAATAGACTTCTGTAGGGGTATCAAGGGAAACCCACAACGTTTAGCAAAATCATAATCCATCAGGTTAATAGCTGCTCCAGAATCAACGAAAGCCTGAGCAGAAAATGAGGACAGAGAGCATATCAGAGTGACAGTTAATAAAAACTTAGTCTGAACACTACCCAAGACAACTGAGCGTGCAAAACGTCTTCCCCGCTTAGGGCAGACTGAAATAGCATGAGAGGCATCACCACAGTAGAAACATAACCCATTGCGCTTTCGAAACTCATGACGCTGTGCCCCAGACACCACTCTATCACACTGCATGGGTTCAGAAGCTGGTTCACAAGGCAACACCATTCCACGCATACTTCTCCGCTCACGCAAACGTCTGTCAATTTGAATCGCTAATGACATAGAATCATTGAGACCAGAGGGGACAGGGAATCCCACCATAACATCCTTTACATTATCTGACAGACCCTTCCGGAAAAGGGCCGCCAAAGCGTCGTCATTCCATTTGGTCAGGACTGCCCACCTACGGAATCTCTGACAGTATAACTCAGCGTCCTCAAGCCCCTGACTTAATGCCAACAAAGTTTTTTCAGCTGATCAGTGACATTAGGCTCATCGTACAATAACCCCAAAGCATGAAAAAACGCATCAACATCACTCAAAACAGGATCCCCAGGTGTCAGGGAAAAAGCCCAATCCTGAGGGTCGCCGCGCAGGAGAGAGATGACAATTTGAACCTGCTGCGCTGCGTTCCCTGAGGACTTAGATTTTAAGGCAAAAAACAATTTACAGTTATTTTTGAAATTCAGAAACTTAGCTCGATCCCCTAAAAACAAATCTGGCATGGGAATCCTAGGTTCCACAACAGGCAACCTAGCAAGATAGGTTGCAATACTCCGAACTTCAGTGGCAAGCTGATCCACACGGCCAGACAACTGTGCAAACTCCATTGAGAGGAAAAAAAAAAAAATCCTCCTCAGCACCCAGAGATACAGAGGGAAAAAAAAAAAAATGCAACAAACAGAAAAAAAAAAAAATCTCTGACAACTCTGACAACTTTTCTTTCACAATATTTTTCCCTTCTGTGAGTACAATATAATTTTCAGTAGGCCGGTGATACTGTTATGTTTCGGTAGCTGAGGAGAGCAGGCAAAAAGGCAATACACCAGAGCAGTTGGAATCTATGAGATTGCAGTACCTGACTAACCACCACAACTAGAGGGAGCCGTGGACTTCTACGTTGTCATAGACGCTCCACAGCCCTGAGAAACTAACTACACCTAAGATAGAAATAGGCAAAGCTATCTGCCCCGGAGCAGAACCCCAAAGATAATAGAAAGCCCCCAAACATGAATGGCGGTTAGACAAGAGGAAATACTGACACAGAAAGAAAATAGTATGAGCAAACGCTGGGGCCCAAACTATCT
>JARQOD010012923.1:0-17770 GCA_033576555.1 Oophaga sylvatica | reverse complement strand
GGGGCCCCAAAACTGTCCCTCCCTATCTCGAAAAAAATTTTCCCTTGGATCACTCCCGGGGACCCCTTACCATCTTAAAAGAAAAAAGGGAGGAAAGCCGGCCCGTTGGACGGGTTTTTTATTTGCATGCCTGCACAACCCTTTTAACTCCCGATCTGGGGGAAAGGTCCCACTTTGGGGCCCCCAAACAGCTGCCTCCCACCCCCTCAAGATTAACACGCGGGTAAAAAATTTCCAGAAGACTACAGGGGGCGTCAAAATTTTTATAAATTACCCCCAAATTTTCCCCCCAAACATACGCCAACCCCCGGGGCCACAACCGAGCCACCTACCTGTGAAAACCCCTAGACTTCCAGGGGTCGGCTTGAGTACCCCCATTCCCGGGTAATACAATTGTGGGCGGGTCGATAAAATTTAAACGTACATATGTTTCCCATAGACATCAGTCTTTATGTCAAAATCGCAATAAGCGAAACCAGTAAAAATTCCCCGACATGTGGCACTGTCTTATTCATTTGTCCTTGGTGGCGGTTTCCCCCGGGGGTTCCCTTGGGGTTTTAGTTTTGCCAATTTATGTGTTTGGACGTCACCCTTCACCATAACTTTTTTTTGTTATTTTCTGGCCTTTCTGTATTCGGGCATTTGGGGGTTCCCCCATTTTTTTTTTGGGGTACGGGGGGGTTATATACGACTTGTGCAGAAAAAAATTTTTTCCCCCCCTTTCAAAAATTTGTCCTGGGGGGGAAATTTGGGGGTTTTTCAGAAATTACCATCTCTTCCCCGGGGGCCCCCTCCCGTGTGCGCTTTGTGGAGTGAAACCCACATGCTCAGCGCAGTGCACCCCGGGGGGGGACGCCCTTCCCCTGATTATACCTTCTTTTTCCCCCAGCCCTTTTTTTTTAAATTTGGCACTTTTTCCCCATCGCTCGTTTCATTTGGCATTCCGGGGGCCTTATCCATATTACCCAAAAAAAACCCTCGCCATCGGTGTGTTTTTTTTCATTGGCCAATCAACCCAGAGGGGGGCTTATGCCCCAAAAAAAATTTTCCCCTTTCCCAAAAATTTTTAATTTTGTGCCCCCCTTTCCCCAAAAGTTTTTTTTCTATTTTTTGCCCTTTGTTTTTTTCAGACCCGCTGTTTTCCCCCCTTTTCTGGGGGGCTAAAAATCTAAAAGACCGAATTCTTTTTTTTGGGGGTTTAAAACCCCCCAAAAAAAATTGCTTTCCCCCCCTTGTATTTCTTTTCCCCCCTGCTCCATTTCACCCAAATCACCTTCCCCTTAAATATAAAAAAATTCAGTTTTTTCCCCCCCTTTTGGGAAACCAAAAATTACCACTTTTGCCCCTTTCCCCTTTTCTATTTTAGTTTAAATTTTTTTTCCCCCTAATTTCAAAATTTTTCCCTCTCCCCCCAAAAATTTACAGTCATCCCTTCACACTCAGGATTTTATTACTTTCCCCAATTTTCCCCTTTCCCCAAATTTTTAATTTTAAAAAACTCCCGGTGGTTTTCCCTCTCCTCCAATATGGCGCAGGCTACGGGCCCCAAAATTTTTCCAATCGTTTGTTTCCTTTTTTTGTTCCCCAAAAATTTTTTTCCCTCCTTCAGCTGTTTTATGCCCCCGTAAGTCCAACTCTTTCTTCTGCCCCTTTTACCCCGTAAAATAGGCTCCTATTTTTTTAAAGCTTCTAATTTTTTAATGAAATTTTTGAATCAGTTTTTCTCCTTGGCACTGAAACCCTTTTCCACCAGTATATTTTTTTCCCCCTTTTCCCCCGGGGGTTTAAAATTTTCCCTTTCAGATATTCCGTCTTTTCCCCCTTTTGGGGTGCTTTAACTTTGCCACCGTTATTCGGGTTTTTTCCCTTTGGCGCTGTAATAAACCCCTGTTTCCTTGTCCCTTCCCCCTTTTGGGCAGCTGTAACTATGCCACCGTATTTCCTTTTTCTTTTCCCTCGGCACTTAACTTTCCACCAGTTTATTATTGCTTTTTTCCCCCCTTCCTTAACTTTAGCCCCATTTTTTTTTGCCCCCTTCCCTTTTTCCCCCCCCTTTTTAAATATAGCCCCTTTTTCCCTTTTTCCCCTTCCCCCCCCTTTTGGCAGGTAACAATAGCCACCATTTTTCCTTTTTTTTCCCCACTCTGGCCGAAAAAAGCCCCCGTATTTTTTTTTTTTTCCCCTTTTCGGCAGCTGTAATACCCCCCAAATTTAATTCTTTGTTTTTTTTCCTTCTGGAGCTTAATATAGCCCCCTTTATATTCCTTTCCCCTTCCTCTCTCGTTAAATTACCAAGGGTATTCCTTGTGCCCCCCCCCTTTGGAAGCTGTAACTTTACCACCCCTATTTCCTTGTCTCCCTTTTCCCCCCTTTAAATGTAATTAAGCCACCTGAATTTTTCCTTTCTCCTTCCCCCTTTGGGAAAACTTAACTAGCCACCCTATTTTCCCCGTCTCCTTCCCCCTTGGGCTGAAAATATCCACTGTTTTCCCTGTTTCCCTTTTTCCCCCCTAACTTAATTACCCCCCGAATATTCTTTAAACCCTTTCCTCGGGGGCTGTAACTTACCCCTATTTTTTTGTCTCCTTCCCCCCCCGGGAACTGTAATATTTCCCCGGTTTTTCCTTTTTCCCTTCCTCCTTTTCGCGTAAATAAAAAACCCCCGTATATTTCCTTGCTCCTTTTACCCTCTCAGTTGTTTAATTTTTGCCACCATAATTCCGGCTCCTTTTCCCTTTTTCCCTTGGCACTGTAACTATAACCAAAAATTAAAATTTGTCCTCCTCCCCTCAACTGAATATACCCCCAAAAAAATTTTCCCTTGGGGTCCTTCCCCCTTAAGCTGTAACTATACCCCCTATATTCCCTTTTCCTTCACCCTCTGGGGCTGTTTTTAGCCCCCGGGTTTTCCCCTTTTCCTTTCCATCTCAGCTTAAGTAAAACCCCCTTTATTCCTTTTCCTTCCCCTTCGGGGACGCTTTTTAAACCCCCATTTTAAATTTCCTTTTTCCCCTTTTCCCCCTACCCTTTTTGGCCCCAAAATTTTTCCCCCTCCCTTCCCCCCTTTGGCACTGAATTGTATCCCGTATTTTCCCCGCTCCTTCCCTCTCAGCACTTAATTTAGCCACCTGAATTTGTTGTCTCCTTCCCTTGGGCTGAAAAATTAAACCCTCAGTATTTCCTTGCCCTTCCCCCTTGGGGACTGTAAATACCCATTTATTCATTTTTTTCCCCCTTGGGCCCCCGTATTTATAGTCCCTTTTTTTTTTGCATTTATTAAAATTTTTTATATCGGGGGGAAAAATCGCACCCAAAAATATTGATCCAATTTTCCCAAACTCATCCCGGGGGGGGGTTTTTCCCCCAAAAAACTTAAAAACCCCCCCAAAGGGGCCCAAAAAATTTGATCAGCTCTTTTCACCTTTTGGGTTAGACAAAATGGGGGAATTAATGTTTGTGTTTTTTTTAACAAACTTTCATAAGAAAAAAACCCCCAAAAAAAATTTGCGTTATCTTTTAGAAAAAATCTGCTTTCCCATCTATCCCATTTACTCCAGCAACCTTTTTAAGCCAAAACCACCGACACCGAAACCTGCCCTCACATTATAAAAGCCAAAACCCTGGAAAACCGGCTGAAACCACGGGTTTTCATCCCCCATTTTTAATTTTTTTTCCCATTTTTTCTTTAAAAAACCCTTTTAAAATAAAAGGAAAAATTTAAAATTTTTACCCCTTACCCTTTTTCCCCTTTAAAACCCACCCTTTTACTCCACCCCCCCCACACTAAAAAAATTAAAAAAAATTTTTCCCCTTCTGGGTTTTTTTTTTTTCCCTGGAAAATCAGAAAAAGGTTCTTTTTATAACGGGGGGGGGAATTTTAAATTTTAAAATAAAGGGAAAAAACATAAAAGCCAAACTTGGGGGTTTCACAAAAATTGCTCATCAAATTTTTCAAAATCTGCGTCTAAAAAATTTTAATCTACTTCATCTGATTCCATACAAACCCCTTTTTGTTGGCACGAAATTTCCTTTTATTACCATTTTTTTCACCCATCCGGGGCTGTCCCCAATGTTAATTACTTTTTTTTCCCCACGCTGGGGGTTTCCGAGTTTTTTGGGGCCCGGGGTTTTTTTTTCCCAAAACGCTGTTTATATGCTACCCCCAATCAGGGGGTTTTCCCAAAAAAAAGGGGATCCTCACATTATTCACTTCTAAGCCATAAATCTTTCATGTCCCCCAAAACTAAATCTCCTGCATCCAAAAAACTGGGGAAAACCCAAGCTGCTGGGGGAAAACCCAAAAAAGATTTTCTCCTCTCATTTGTCCAAACCCAAGAAGGTCCCCTTTGTTAAACTTTTTATATTCCCCGGGTACTCATTTTGCAATTTCCATTTTTTTTTACTTTTTTTTTTTTGTGTTAAAATCTTTGTGTTCCTGAAAGCATTATTTTTGAGCATCCTCTTTCAAACCTTTTCTAAACCCCCCCCCTCATATTCCCTGAAATATTTCCCACGTACCAATTTTTTTCCTTTTGGGGGAAAAAAAAAAAACCCCCCCAAACCCCCCCCCCCCTTTTTCCATGGGGGTTTTCCCGGGGTTTTTTTCTTTAAAACACCCGGGGTCGCCCCACCCAAAAAAAAACCCTTTTTTTCCTGGCATGACGGAGGGGCCCAAAGGAAAAACAACACCCTGTTTTTAAAAAAACCCCGAAATGCCCTTTACCGGGGGTGGTGCGTGCTCGCACTTTTTGGGGGTTTTTAAAATCCCCCCACTATGCTGAAAACTGGCCCTGCGTAGACGCCCATTCAACCCCGACTAATACGGGGGGGTTTCCCCTTGGGGGAAACCCCTACCCTAACACCCCCAAAAACCCCTGCTAAAAAACCCTCCACTGAAAAAAATCTTTTTTGGGCCTTTTTTCCCCCCTGACCTATCTTCCAAAATCCCCCCCCAAAAGGGAAGCTCCCCGCACCCGTTTTTCAACCCCCGTTGAAGCCCCTTTTTAAAAATGTTTTTTTCGCCCCCTCGGAGAAAATACTTGCACTCAAGCAAATTGTTTTTTATTACCTCTCAAGGGGGAAAGGGCCCAAAAGGGGGAAATTTTTACCCAAAAATTTTTTCTATGTCCCGCCCTTCCCCCAATTGAAAAACTTCAAAAGTACTTGACCGGTTTTGCCACAGAAGCCAGTGCACTTCGGAAGTAAAAAAAAAAGGGGAAATAAGTAGTTTAAAAAAATTTCAGAATTTTTTAAAAATTATCACAATTTTTTTAAAGGGGTCATTCTTTTCAGACGCCTATGTGATCAGTGCGCTTTTGTCTATCCCCATTTTTGGGTTTGGGAAAAAAATTTAAAATTTTGTCGGCACGAAATGTTTTGGGGCTCTCCCCTGAACATGTTTTTTCCTAAAAAAGGGGGATTCCCACATGTAAAAAATTCGTACCGCAAATCACCTCCCTTACTTTCAAAATCTCCAAGTATAAAAACCGGGGAGATCAACCATTTCCGAAAAATCCGGCAAGACTACTCCAAACTCTCCCCTTTCCTAAAATGATTTGGGGGTTTTTTTTTTAAAAATTCCCTTAAAATATGATGGTTCAATCCCGGGTAACAATCATTTTCTGCATCAAAAAAACCCCAAAGGGGGCCCACTCCTGAGCATCCCAAAGGGGTCGGGTCACCCCCCGGGGCATACCCGGCAACCCGGGGGCCCTAAGCACGGGGGGCCCACACACATCACAAACATGGGGGGGGCCCCACCGCCCGGGGAAACCAGATTTTTGGCGGCAGGGGCCCGTGGGGAAGGTTTTTTTTTTTTTTTTTTTTGTTTTGGGGGAATATTGGAGCCCCTCATTTGGGCCCATCATACACTATATCCCATAGGGGGCCCTTTTATACCTTTGGGGAAATAAAAGGGCCCATCATAAAATAAAACTTTTGGGGGCCCTTTATACAGGGGGATCTTTTGGGCTTTTGGGGGGCCCTTTATACAGGGGCATCAATAAACCCTTTAAAAAATTTTGGGGATAGGGGGCCCCTAATATACTTAAAAATCTTTTTGGGGCCCCTTTTAAATACATTATGGGGGTCATTTTTCTTTTAGGGTCTATATTTTTAAAAAAAACTTTTGGGGGCAATATATAGGCTCTTTTTTTTTAATGGAGAAATTTATGGGGTATTTTCTGCAGAGCAAGGGGTGCCCCATAATACGTGGGGGAAAATTATGGAGCTTTTATCTAATAAAATATAGGGGGTGCATTTTCTTTAGGGAAAACATTTTGGGGCCCAATACTGTTGAAAAATATATATCTTATGTTAAATTTTGGGGGGCTCTTTTTCGGCTGGCCTTTTTGGGTCCCTAATCGAAAAGTTAAGGGGGCCATTATCGGGGGACTATAGGAGTTTATTTGTATAACCCTTTTTGGGTGCCCATAATACTTTGGGGGGATAACCTTCTTTTTTGGTTTTTGAATTTAAAATGTTTCCTCTTAATGGAAAAATGAATTTTTTCATTTACCCCCCATTTTCTCTCCTTCTGTGCTCATAATTGGGTCTGTTTTTAAAGGGGGCCCACTGAGATTTTTCCCGGGGGCACACAAAACCGAACCCCGCCCTGCTCCACCCTTTTGGCCCCTGGGCCCACCCAAAATTTGCTCATTACAATGCTTTCACCGGGGATTGCCAAAACCCACCCCAGTGTTGCCCTCCTTCCCCTAAAATTTCCCCCAAAACCTTTAAAAATGCTGAGAAATTCTGCCCCCCCTAGTGCTCTAAGGGGCAAATACCACCCCCCCCCTTTTCAGTCCCCCAATATTCCCGGGGACATTGAAGGCCCCTTTAAACCCCTGGGGGAATGCCATCTCCTGCACACAATGGTTCCTGGGGGGGAAATGTCCCGAAATCCCCCTGCAGTGTCAGGTTGCGGGCTCAGAAAAGAAAACCTCCACATTCGCCTGGGGGGGGGGGGGGAGAAAAGCTGCCTTTACCAGAGGGTTTTTCTCTCTTTAAACCCTCCGGTAGGGGGAAAGGGGGGAAGTAATGCTTTAAATTTCCCAAAAGTTTCCCACCCCCCCAAAAAAAAAAAAAGGTTTGATAACCCGGATGTATAAAAGCCCCAAGGTGATGCAGCGTGTAGCTGGCATAGCCGCCGCACATCTCCGCGTCCAGTGCATGGTCCCTGAGGGGAACTTCGTCATTCTTTTTCCACCCCTCACATTTGTTTTTTTCCCCTCACAAGCAGGGGTCCCTTTTTTCGTGGGGCCCTGGGGATGGGGCCCCCTGACCAAATCTCTTCCCTTTTGCCCGGGGGTTTCCTCTTCGCGGGGGCTTTTGCTCTCCTCGGAGGGGGGCCGTCACCCCCAAAAGGGGACCTGATTAAGGAAAGGGGGATATTTGTGGAAAGAAAAGAAAGTTTTAAAAAAAAGGGTTTTTCCGTTTTTGTTTTTTGGGGGTTTTTTTATGAGCCCCGCTCTCATTTTATTCCCCGGGTTTTTCATGCTTTTTGGGCTCTCCCCAAAACCCTTTACCTTTTTCAGGGTTGCTTCTCTGGGGCGTAATGTAGGGGGGTGTTCGCGTCGACCCTTTTGGGGGGGTTGGGGGGTTTTGGGGATCCGGAGGATTTTCATAGCCCTTTGAAACGGCACTTAAAAATTTTCCAAGGGCCAAAGACCCCCTCTGCAAAGAGAGACCACCCCCCAGCCCGGGGGAACTCCGGGGGGGGGGTCATTGAAAAACCACATATGGGGCTCTGCAAGAAAAGGGGCCCCAACCCCAAACGCCCGGGGAATTTTCCCAAACCGGGGGTTTCCCCCTCTCCCCTTTGCTTTCCCTCACGAGACAGTGGAGAATTGATTACAGGGCCCCTCTAATTCCGGGGGACCACGCACTTTGTCAATTAAAGGGCCCCAGAGCCTTTTTACCACCCCCCAGACCAGAAACCCCTAAATCCGTGGTAAGTTTAGGGGAAAGATGATGGGGGAAAGGCCCCAAAATACCCCCCAAAGGGCCTCCCCCAACTTTGTCCTGGCAGGGGAAAGGAATAAGGGGTAAAACACCCGGTACGGGGCAGGCCTCCTCTTCACCAACATTTATCCCAGTGCATGATGTGAAGCATTGAACCGGGGAGGGGAGGGGAAAAGCCTGGCATGGGAGGGTCCATGAACGGGGAAATGTGATGGGGTGCGCCAACTATTCCTGATCCCGGGGATAGGGGTGGATGCTGGGGGAGGGGGGAAAGTGAGGAAAAGCGCTGCCCGGGGGACAGGGGGTCCGGGGACACCGGGGGGGGGAATGCCTGAAAACCCGGGAAGGGGTGCCGGGACCCGGGACGGGGTGGTGTGCGGGGAAAACCGGGGAAAGTGATGGGGGGTGATGCCAGGAAAAGGGGTTTGGGGGACGGGGAAGGGGGGGGCGCGCGCCCGGGGCCGGGGTGGAGCCGGTGACGGGGCACGGGGATCTTGTCCCCCCCGGGGCGGAGGGGGCATTTACGGGGCAGGAGGGGTGCCTGACCCGGGGGGATAATCCGGGGCCCCAGGCCGGATGATGGGGTGACCCAAACGTATGGATGCGGTGGGGCCCAAAAAGGGTTCCGGGGGAGGGGGGAATCTATGGATGCCTTGGGGCCCCCGGATATCCGGACCCGGGAGGGGGGGATTCGAGTGAGCCATTTTGGATTTTCCTGAGCTGGCAGGGAGGGTTTTGGGGGGCCAAAGAGGGGTCCGGGGATGTGGGGGGGAACTGGTCCAAAAATGTGTGGGGCCCCAAATTAGGGTCGTGGTGAACCCGGGGGAGGGGTGGATATCGGTATGTACAAAAAGGGTTGGGGGAAGGGGGCGGGGGTACTGAAAAGGGGTTAATACATCCTCCAGAAAACTAAAAAAATTTTAAAGTAACCCTTGCACCTCCCACCCCTTTTGCTCTGCGGCCATTTTCCAAAACTTTGGGCCCCCCACCTGCCCTACCCCACTTTTCCCTTTCAATTCATAGGGGATTTTGGAAAATTTCCAAGGTTCGAAGACCAAATTTTTCTCCTCCCCCTCTTCTTACTTGTTTATCTTTGTCCATAAATTTAATGAAAATGTCAGATATTGGGTTAATCGACTTGGGGAAATTTTGTAGCCAATCCAGGGGCAGCAGTCTGTCCTCTGGGGGGGCCTGACAATTTCGCCCTTCATAATGACAATATCATGGGGAAAAAATTTCATTAGAAAAGGGGCCCCCAAAAGGTATATGTGTATATGAGAAGTGCCCTGTCCCTCATAAAACATTTCCGTCCCCTTTTGGGGGTTGCAAATTTTTTTCGGTGATTGGGGTTATAAATCCCAAAAAAAAATTTTCTTTTTTTGTTTTTTATTTTGGATGATGTACAGTTTGCAGAAATTTGTTAAAAAATGGCAAAACCTTCCCCCTCTAAAAAATAAGGGGCACATAGAACCCCCTTGGGGGTTTCTAAAAGAATTTTTCTATATACATTCCCCATCTCACACTTCATTAATGATATCAATGCTCAACACTGTCTTTTTACTTTCTCCTTTTCGGCCGGTCTTATAATTTTGGGCCATCTAACACGTCTATATTTTTCGGTCCATTGGGGCACTGTTATAACATTTGTCGGTTTCAGGACCTGTATATACATTGTCGGTGTGTCAGGACACGCTAATTACACTGTTGTGTGCTCAGCCAACTGTCTATATCATTTCGGTTTTGCTCAGGACATGTCTATATACATGTCGGTTTGCTCAGGACGCTGTCTATTACATGTCGGTCCGTGCTCAGGACACTGTCTATATACATTGTCGGTCCGTGCTCAGGACACTGTCATATACATGTGTGTGGCTCAGGACACTGTATATATACATTGTCGGTCCGTGCTCAGCACTGTCTATACATTGTCGTGTCTCAGACACTGTCTATATACATTGTCGTGTTGCTCAGGGAACACTGTTATATACATTGTCGGTCCGTGCCAGGACACTTTATATACATTGTCGGTGTGCTCAGGAACGTTATATACATTGTCGGTGTGTCTCAGGACACTGCTATATACATTGTCGGTGTGTGCTCAGGACCTGTCTATACATGTGGAGTGTGCTCAGGACACTGTCTATATACATTGTCGGTGTGCTCAGGACCTGTCTATATACATTGTCGGGTCGTGCTCAGGACACTGTCTATAAACATTGTCGGTCCATGCTCAGGACACTGTATATATAACATTGTCGGTCCGTGCTCAGGACACGTTATATACATTGTCGGTCGTGTCTCAGGACACTGTCTATATACATTGTCGGTCCGTGCTCAGGACACTGTCTATATACATTGTCGGTGTGCTCAGGACACTGTCTATATTACATTGTCGGTCGTGCTCAGGACACTGTATATAAAATTGTCGGTCCGTGCTCAGGACACTGTCTATATACATTGTCGGTCCGTGCTCAAGGACACTGTCTATATACATTGTCGGTCCGTGCTCAGGACACTGTCTATAACATTGTCGGTCCGTCTCAGGACACGTTATATACATTGTCGGTCCGTGCTCAGGACACATGTCTATATACATTGTCGGTCCGTGCTCAGGACAGCTGTCTATATACATTGTCGGTCCGTGCTCAGAGTGTTACTGTCTATATAACATTGTCGTGTCGTGCTCAGGACACTGTATATATACATTGTCGGTCCGTGCTCAGGACACTGTCTATATACATTGTCGGTGTGCTCAGGACACTGTCTATATACATTGTCGGTCCGTGCTCAGGACACTGTCTATATACATTGTCGGTCCGTGCTCAGGACGACCTGTCATATAATTCTGTTCAGAACTGTTAATACATTGTCGGTCCGTGCTCAGGACACTGTTATATACATGTTGGTGTGGCTCAGGACCTGTCTATATACATGGTCGGTCAGTGCTCAGGACACTGTCTATATACATTGTCGGTCCGTGCTCAGGACACTGTTATATACATTGTGGTGTGTGCTCAGGACACTGTATATATACATTGTCGGTCCGTGCTCAGGACACTGTCTATATACATTGTCGGTGTGTGCTCAGGACACTGTCTATATACATTGTCGTGTGTGCTCAGAGGACACTGTATATATACATTGTCGGTCCGTGCTCAGGACACAGTCTATATACATTGTCGGTCTGCTCAGGACACGTACTATAAACATTGTCTGGTTGCTCAGGACACTGTCTATATACATTGTCGTCCATGCTCAGACACGTCTATATACATTGTCGGTGGTTGCTCAGACACTGCTATATACATGTCGTCCGTCTCAGACACTGTCTATATACATTGTCAGTGTTCTCAGGACACTGTCTATATACATTGTCGGTGTGTGCTCAGGACACTGTCTATATACATTGTCGTCCGTGCTCAGGACACTGTCTATATACATTTCGGTCCTGCTCAGACACGTCTATATACATTGTCGGCCTGCTCAGACACTGTATATAACATTGTCCTGTGTCTCAGGACACTGTCTATATACATTGTCGGTGTGCTCAGGACACTGTCTATATACATTGTCGGTCCGTGCTCAGGAACTGTCTATATACATTTCGGTCCGTGCTCAGAGGACACTGTCTATATACATTGTCGGTCCGTGCTCGAGGACACTGTCTATATACATTGTCGGTCCGTGCTCAGGACACTGTCTATATACATTGTCGGTCGTGCTCAGGACACTGTCTATATACATTGTCGGTGTGTGCTCAGGGACACTGTCTATATACATTGTCGGTGTGGCTCAGGAGACACTGTATATATACATTGTCGGTCCGTGCTCAGGACACTGTCTATATACATTGTGGTGTGCTCAGGACACTGTCTATATACATGTTGAGTGTGCTCAGGACACTGTCTATATACATTGTCGGTGTGCTCAGGACCTGTCTATATACATTGTCGGTCCGTGCTCAGGAACTGTCTATATACATTGTCGGTGTGTGCTCGAGGACACTGTCTATATACATGTTGGGTCCGTGCTCAGCACACTGTCTATATACATTGTCGGTGTGTGCTCAGGACACTGTCTATATACACTGTTGGTGTGTGCTCAGGACCTGTCTATATACATTGTCGGTCGTGCTCAGGACACTGTCTATATACATTGTCGGTCCGTGCTCAGGACACTGTTATATACATTGTTGGGTGTGCTCAGGACACTGTATATATACATTGTCGGTCCGTGCTCAGGACACTGTCTATATACATTGTCGGTGTGTGCTCAGGACACTGTCTATATACATTGTCGGTGTGCTCAGGGACACTGTATATATACATTGTCGGTCCGTGCTCAGGACACAGTCTATATACATTGTCGGTCCGTGCTCAGGACACTATCTAATATACATTGTCGGTCCTGCTCTGGACACTGTCTATATACATTGTCGGTCCATGCTCAGGACACGTCTATATACATTGTCGGTGTGTTCTCAGGACACTGTCTATATACATTGTCGGTGTGCTCAGTACGCTGTCTATATACATTGTCGTGTGTTCTCAGGACACTGTCTATATACATTGTCGGTGTGTGCTCAGGACACTGTCTATATACATTGTCGGTCCGTGCTCAGGACACTGTCTATATACATTGTCGGTCCATGCTCAGGACACAGTCTATATACATTGTCGGTCCATGCTCAGGACACTGTATATAAACATTGTCAGTGTGTTCTCAGGACACTGTCTATATACATTGTCGGTGTGTGCTCAGGACACTGTCTATATACATTGTCGGTCCGTGCTCAGGAAAGTGTCTATATACATTGTCGGTCCGTGCTCAGGAGGATACTGTCTATATACATTGTCGGTCCGTGCTCAGGACACTGTATATATACATTGTCGGTCCGTGCTCAGGACACTGTATATATACATTGTCGGTCCGTGCTCAGGACACTGTCTATATACACTGTCGGTCCGTGCTCAGGACACTGTCTATATACATTGTCGGTCCGTGCTCAGGACACTGTCTATATACATTGTCGGTCCGTGCTCAGGACACTTGTCTATAACACTGTCGGTCCGTGCTCAGGACACTGTCTATATACACTGTCGGTCCGTGCTCAGGACACTGTCTATATACATTGTCGGTGTGCTCAGGACGCTGTCTATGTACATTGTCGGTGTGTGCTCAGGACACTGACTATATACATTGTCGGTGTGTGCTCAGGACACTGTCTATATACACTGTTGGAGTGTGCTCAGGACACTGTCTATATACATTGTCGGTGTGCTCAGACGCTGTCTATATACATTGTCGGTGTGTGCTCAGGACACTGTCTATATACATTGTCGGTGTGTGCTCAGGAGGACACTGTATATATACATTGTCGGTCCGTGCTCAGGACACTGTCTATATACACTGTCGGTCCGTGCTCAGGACACTGTCTATATACATTGTCGGTCCATGCTCAGGACACTGTCTATATACATTGTCGGTCCGTGCTCAGGACACTGTCTATATACACTGTCGGTCCGTGCTCAGGACACTGTCTATATACACTGTCGGTCCGTGCTCAGGACACTGTCTATATACATTGTCGGTCCGTGCTCAGGACACTGTCTATATACATTGTCGGTCCGTGCTCAGGACACTGTCTATATACACTGTCGGTCCGTGCTCAGGACACTGTCTATATACATTGTCGGTCCGTGCTCAGGACACTGTCTATATACATTGTCGGTCCGTGCTCAGGACACTGTCTATATACATTGTCGGTCCGTGCTCAGGACACTGTCTATATACATTGTCGGTGTGTGCTCAGGAGGACACTGTATATATACATTGTCGGTGTGTGCTCAGGACACTGTCTTATACATTGTTGGTGTGCTCAGGACACTGTCTATATACATTGTCGGTGTGCTCAGGACGCTGTCTATATACATAGTCGGTGTGTGCTCAGGACACTGTCTATATACATTGTCGGTCCGTGCT
Organism: Oophaga sylvatica; assembly: GCA_033576555.1. Lineage (NCBI taxonomy): Eukaryota > Metazoa > Chordata > Amphibia > Anura > Dendrobatidae > Oophaga > Oophaga sylvatica. The sequence goes on along the minus strand of JARQOD010012923.1, from coordinate 3,826 downwards.
CAGGAGGACACTGTATATATACATTGTCGGTCCGTGCTCAGGACACTGTCTATATACATTGTCGGTGTGCTCAGGACACTGTCTATATACATTGTCGGTGTGCTCGGGACACTGTCTATATACACTGTTGGTGTGTGCTCAGGACACTGTCTATTACATTGTCGGTGTGCTCAAGACGCTGTCTATATACATTGTCGGTGTGTGCTCAGGACACTGTCTATATACATTGTCGGTGTGTGCTCAGGAGGACACTGTATATATACATTGTCGGTCCGTGCTCAGGACACTGTCTATATACATTGTCGGTGTGCTCAGGACACTGTCTATATACACTGTTGATGTGTGCTCAGGACACTGTCTATATACATTGTCGGTGTGCTCAGGACGCTGTCTATATACATTGTCGGTGTGTGCTCAGGATACTGTCTATATACATTGTCGGTATGTGCTCAGGAGGACACTGTATATATACATTTGTCGGTCCGTGCTCAGGACACTGTCTATATACATTGTCGGTGTGCTCAGGACACTGTCTATATACACTGTTGGTGTGTGCTCAGCACACTGTCTATATACATTGTCGGTGTGTGCTCAGGACACTGTCTATATACACTGTTGGTGTGTGCTCAGGACGCTGTCTATATACATGGTCGGTCAGTGCTCAGGACACTGTCTATATACATTGTCGGTCCGTGCTCAGGACACTGTATATATACATTGTTGGTGTGTGCTCAGGACACTGTATATATACATTGTCGGTCCGTGCTCAGGACGCTGTCTATATACATTGTCGGTGTGTGCTCAGGACACTGTCTATATACATTGTCGGTGTGTGCTCAGGAGGACACTGTATATATACATTGTCGGTCCGTGCTCAGGACACTATTTATAAACATTGTCGGTCCATGCTCAGGACACAGTCTATATACATTGTCGGTGTGTTCTCAGGACACTGTCTATATACATTGTCGGTGTGCTCAGTACGCTGTCTATATACATTGTCGGTGTGTTTCTGCATACAGCAGGAATTTCACCTGGGTGTCCTGGGGGGTGGGACCTGGTGCTGTGGAAGATTCCAGAGCGGTAGCCAGCTCGTTGATGTAAATGTTGAAGAGCGTTGGACTTAGGCTGCAGCCTTGTCTGACTCCACGGCTCTGCTGGAAATAAGCCGTTCTTTTACCGTTCACACTATATACATTGTCGGTGTGTGCTCAGAACACTGTCTATATACATTGTCGGTCCGTGCTCAGGACACTGTATATATACATTGTCGGTCCGTGCTCAGGACGCTGTCTATATACATTGTTGGTGTGTGCTCAGGACACTGTATATATACATTGTCGGTCCGTGCTCAGGACGCTGTCTATATACATTGTCGGTGTGTGCTCAGGACACTGTCTATATACATTGTCGGTGTGTGCTCAGGAGGACACTGTATATATACATTGTCGGTCCGTGCTCAGGACACTGTCTATATACATTGTCGGTCCATGGTCTGGACACTGTCTATATACATTGTCGGTCCATGCTCAGGATACAGTCTATATACATTGTCGGTGTGTTCTCAGGACACTGTCTATATACATTGTCGGTGTGCTCAGGACGCTGTCTATATACATTGTCGGTGTGTGCTCAGGACACTGTCTATATACATTGTCGGTGTGTGCTCAGGAGGACACTGTATATATACATTGTCGGTCCATGCTCAGGACACTGTCTATATACATTGTTGGCGTGTGCTCAGGACACTGTCTACATACATTGTCGGTCCATGCTCTGGATACTGTCTATATACATTGTCGGTCCATGCTCAGGACACAGTCTATATACATTGTCGGTGTGTTCTCAGGACACTGTCTATATACATTGTCGGTGTGCTCAGTACGCTGTCTATATAAATTGTCGGTGTGTTCTCAGGACACTGTCTATATACATTGTAGGTGTGTGCTCAGGACGCTGTCTATATACATTGTCGGTGTGTGCTCAGGACACTGTCTATATACATTGTCGGTCCGTGCTCAGGACGCTGTCTATATACATTGTCGGTGTGCTCAGGACGCTGTCTATATACATTGTCGGTGTGTGCTCAGGACACTGTCTATATACATTGTCGGTCCGTGCTCAGGATACTGTCTATATACATTGTCGGTCCGTGCTCAGGACACTGTCTATATACATTGTCGGACCGTGCTCAGGACACTGTATATATACATTGTTGGTCCGTGCTCAGGACACTGTCTATATACATTGTCGGTCCGTGCTCAGGACACTGTCTATATACACTGTCGGTCCGTGCTCAGGACACTGTCTATATACATTGTCGGTTCCGTGCTCAGGACACTGTCTATATACATTGTCTTTGTGTGCTCAGGACACTGTCTATATACATTGTTGGTGTGCTCAGGACACTGTCTATATACATTGTCGGTGTGCTCAGGACGCTGTCTATATACATAGTCGGTGTGTGCTCAGGACACTGTCTATATACATTGTCGGTCCGTGCTCAGGAGGACACTGTATACATACATTGTCGATCCGTGCTCAGGACACTGTCTATATACATTGTCGGTGTGCTCAGGACACTGTCTATATACATTGTCGGTGTGCTCAGGACACTGTATATATACACTGTTGGTGTGTGCTCAGGACACTGTCTATATACATTGTCGGTGTGCTCAGGACGCTGTCTATATACATTGTCGGTGTGTGCTCAGGACACTGTCTATATACATTGTCGGTGTGTGCTCAGGAGGACACTGTATATATACATTGTCGGTCCGTGCTCAGGACACTGTCTATATACATTGTCGGTGTGCTCAGGACACTGTCTATATACACTGTTGGTGTGTGCTCAGGACACTGTCTATATACATTGTCGGTGTGCTCAGGACGCTGTCTATATACATTGTCGGTGTGTGCTCAGGACACTGTCTATATACATTGTCGGTCCGTGCTCAGGAGGACACTGTATATATACATTTGTCGGTCCGTGCTCAGGACACTGTCTATATACATTGTCGGTGTGCTCAGGACACTGTCTATATACATTGTCGGTGTGCTCAGGACACTGTCTATATACACTGTTGGTGTGTGCTCTGCACACTGTCTATATACATTGTCGGTGTGTGCTCAGGACGCTGTCTATATACATTGTCGGTCCGTGCTCAGGACACTGTCTATATACATTGTTGGTGTGTGCTCAGGACACTGTATATATACATTGTCGGTCCGTGCTCAGGACGCTGTCTATATACATTGTCGGTGTGTGCTCAGGACACTGTCTATATACATTGTCGGTGTGTGCTCAGGAGGACACTGTATATATACATTGTCGGTGTGTGCTCAGGACACTGTCTATATACATTGTCGGTCCATGCTCTGGACACTGTCTATATACATTGTTGGTCCATGCTCAGGACACAGTCTATATACATTGTCGGTGTGTTCTCAGGACACTGTCTATATACATTGTCGGTGTGCTCAGGACGCTGTCTATATACATTGTCGGTGTGTGCTCAGGACACTGTCTATATACATTGTCGGTGTGTGCTCAGGAGTACACTGTATATATACATTGTCGGTCCGTGCTCAGGACACTGTCTATATACATTGTTGGCATGTGCTCAGGACACTGTCTATATACATTGTCGGTCCATGCTCTGGACACTGTCTATATACATTGTCGATCCATGCTCAGGACACAGTCTATATACATTGTCGGTGTGTTCTCAGGACACTGTCTATATACATTGTCGGTGTGCTCAGTACGCTGTCTATATACATTGTCGGTGTGTTCTCAGGACACTGTCTATATACATTGTCGGTG
>JARQOD010012922.1:0-17782 GCA_033576555.1 Oophaga sylvatica | reverse complement strand
ATTAAACCCCAAACAGGAGCAAGTGTAGACTGTGCTAACACCCTTTCCCGAGAAACAATGGCGGTGTTGAAACCCGGGGATGAGAAGAGAACAGGGTGAGGCAGGGGGACTTTTTGCTTTACACGCGGGGAACAGCTGACATTACTAAAACCCCAGTAAAAGGGAGAAGTGGCTTTAAACCCTTTCGAGAAACAACTGGCGGTGTTGAAAACCCAGGGATGAGAAGAGAACAGGGTGGAGGCAGCAGGACTGTTTGCCGTTCACACAGCAGGGGAACAGCTGACATTACTGAACCCCAGTAACACAGGAGCAAGTGTAGACTGTGCTAACAGCACTTCCGAGAAACAACTGGCGGTGTTGTAACCCAGGGATGAGAAGAGAACAGGGTGGAGGCAGCAGGACTGTTTGCCGTTCACACAGCAGGGGAACAGCTGAATTACTGAACCCCAGTAACACAGGAGCAAGTGTAGACTGTGCTAACAGCACTTCCGAGAAACAACTGGCGGTGTTGTAACCCAGGGATGAGAAGAGAACATGGTGGAGGCAGCAGGACTGTTTGCCGTTCACACAGCAGGGAACAGCTGACATTACTGAACCCAGTAACACAGGAGCAAGTGTAGACTGTGCAAACAGCACTTCGAGAAAACAACTGGCGGTGTTGTAACCCAGGGATGAGAAGAGAACATGGTGGAGGCAGCAGGACTTTTTGCCGTTCACACAGCAGGGGAACAGCTGACATTTACTGAACCCCAGTAACAAAGGAGCAAGTGTAGACTGTGCTAACAGCACTTCCGAGAAACAACTGGCGGTGTTGTAACCCAGGGATGAAAAGAGAACAGGGTGGAGGGCAGCAGGACTGTTTGCGTTCACACAGCAGGGGAACAGCTGACATTACTGAACCCCAGTAACACGGGAGCAAGTGTGGGACTGTGCTAACAGCACTTCCAAGCAAAAAATGGCGGTGTTGGAGCCCAGGGTCAAGGAGGATGTTTAAATACTAGATGAAGTATTTTCCTTGTTGTGTCAATTAAAATGTCTATACTCCAAACAAGAGAAATATAACCTTTAGTACCATAAGATGATGATTTTACTTTAAAAAATATTATGTAAATTAATAATTGACAAACATAAACGCATACATTAACATGTTGAAAAGCAATGCAAACCACAATAAAAATAGGTTAAATAATCTGCTATACGGTTTTAAATAAAAGCATACAAGTACATATCTGAATCCATTAATGATGGATAAGTAACAGTATGTACACCATTTTCATTTGCTGAATAATATCACTAAAAAGTTTTTAAAATTATCTAAAATTTCCATCATGTAATACTGATAATATGTGCCAATCATTTATATTAACAAAAAAAACCTTTAAAAAGTGCATAGTGAAAACAGCTATTTATGCCTGACTGTGGACTTGCAAGCATGACAACGGATAGATAAGGTATATATAGATGACACTGCTAGCCACAGATGGTGAATGGCGATGTAATACTGTACCTCAATAAAGTGTGTGTTACTAAGACTACATCCTTATTTTTATATAGCTTTATAAAAGGGTACGTGCATGTATGCTTGCGCCTTTGTTTGGACGCACAGACTGGCTTCCTGCTGTGACGCGTTGGGTATTGGAGCGTCTGTGCGTCTTATGACGCAGACTAACATTCACGGTGCGCATCGTTCATCATCGCAAGCGTACCGACAACACAAGGCGTTGTCATGACTGCTTTACTCAGTAAACATGCACCTATGATGAAACATACACGCTTTGTGCCCTATTACATAACAAGCTACAAGAAAATGCGTGTGAGGTGTGACAGCTGTTTTGTTAAGGTACAGTATTATATCGACATTGTACAGGTGTCGCTATTCAGTCTGATAAATAGATATCATTCACCTATTCTATCAGTTGTGTTCTTTCAGCACCACTTACAGGTATTATTTTGCTATTGTGACTATGCACTATTGACTTTACCAAGGTAATGCATGATTTTTGTTAGCGATTATCATGTTTACATGAAGGACCTTTATGATAGGGCTGTTAACTTTTAATCAAATATGTATTTTTTAAAATGACACAAATATAAGTAATGTTTAAAAGGACTATTCCTACATGCATTGTTTGCACAATATTACAGGTGTACATCACGTCCCTTAATCAACATTGGATATTATATTTACTTGTATGCTTTTATTTCAAAGGCAAGAACACTGAAGTATAACCTTCGCACTGCAGCAGTTGTCAAAGTTCAACCCACATTATGCACTTCCAACATTGCAGTATTTGAGTCATCATGATGTGAGTTGGATTTGTCTAAGCTATGGAGTGACAAGGTTGACCATCAGTATCCTATAGCATAAGTAGGCTTTTGTGTTTGCATTTGTTTTCGACATGTGCATATCTGTAAAAATATGTCACATTATTTTGTTACAGGGTTTGTGACAAAGACAAATTTATTTTATGGTTTGAAAATTGACGTTTCAAATGTTTACAGCTTAGAAATCATGGTGTAGCCTCATATCTATGTGTAGCACTAGACACTTTGAGATGTAATTTTTTTTTTTCACCATGATTAGGTAGCTAGCAGTAATTTTTGCCGGACACCACAGCAGGGGAACAGCAGGCGTTATGAACCCCACAAACACATCAGCGATTGTTTTCATCTGTGCATCTAAACACTTCTGAGCAGCAACTGGCGCTGTTGAAGCCCAGGGTCAAGGAGGGTGTAGGCAGAGCCTAGTATGAGACGTTTGAAGTTGAAGTTGTAGTTAGCAGCAGTAATTTTTGCCAGACACACAGCAGGGGAACAGCAGGCGTTACTGAACCCCACAAACACATCAGCGATTGTTTTCATCTGTGCATCTAACACTTTGAGCAGCAACTGGCGCTGTTGAAGCCCAGGGTCAAGGAGGGTGTAGGCATAAAATATTGAGTTATTGCCTTGTTACGTGGCCATTGCAAATGTATGTACTTCAAACAAGAATAAATGAAGTTTTACTACAACAATAAAATGATAAATTTCAATTACAAGAATAGAAAAATATTTATACTTGACAGTCCTCTGTGGTTGATAACGTTTAATGGCTAACTGAAAATATGGTAACAAATTCAAAGCTTTCGAGGACTACTCAGGTGTCTTCATCAGGCTAAGAGTAAAGCCAAAAATGAAGAATCACATATTTCTACACCAACAGGACACAGGAATAGCTAGACATGTGAGGGAGGGACAAGTGAGGGGAGACGGCAACAAAAAGGAGAACAAGGATGGGAAATTTTCAGCGCCACACAATCACAGATAAATTAATGAATTTACCTGTGGCAAAATGACTTTTGTATGCCCGGTCATAGCATCATGGATATGGAATTACTGGTATTAAAATTTTAACTTCAAATATGAGAAACGTACAAAGGTTTCAGAATATAAGCTCATCATGACCTTTGACACTGTTAGTGATGGAATGAATAGATCACATGGATTTATGTCATTCTATATCAATTAAGGAATCTGCGTCTATGCCCTTCCAGGGTCATGAAAACCAAAAAAAATACGCCAATGAGAGGGCAATTCAAACTTTCTATCCTTATCTAGGAACTGTTCCAATATTTATGTTCATCCCTGTGAGATAATGACAGTTCTGATACACGTCACTTACTTGTCTTACCTATTGCACTATTCCTGTGTCTGTTGTGTATAGAAATATGTGATGCTTAATTTTTTTAGTTTGTCTTTCCCTGATGAAGAGACGTGAGTAGCCTTGAAAGCTTGCATTTGTTTCCATCTTTTCAGTTATCCATTAAAAGGTATCAACCACTGCTGACTCTGAAGTCTAAATATTTTTCTATCTACTGGCTAACACGGTACAAAGATACACATGTTTTCTAATTTCAAGAAGGAAAAATAAAGAAAATACAAATATAAACGCATATATGCAACATGCCAAAAATAAATGGAACAAACACAACACCCAAAAAATTGGTAACAAAATATAGTGTTGTAAATTTAAGAATAAAAGTCAATTTTTTTTTTTTATGAATAATGCTTAAGGAACGCTATGTTAAACCATAACATAGTGAAGACAATGGATTTTGTAATAGTCACTCATCATCATCATCGCAAATTTTATGTGACAGTCACAGACATTTCAATTATTTAAGTTCATAAAATCGTAACTTTCTATAGCATGTATGACATGTCCAGCATGGACTCATCAATGTGATTGATGACACAATAATGTACAATAAAAAATAACCATTTAAAAAAACATTAGGCATTGTTTGTCACAATTTAAGTGTGTGCCTGCAAAGTGTAGGTGAAACAAAGGCTACGGATAGCAAAGGTATATTCTATGTCTGTATCAGACAGTGGACAGCCTCTGATGGGTAATGCCGTGTTATACTGTACGTCAATAAAGTCTGCGGCTGAAATCATGCATTTTTTGCTTGTAGAGTGTTGAGGGGTAAAAGAATGTCTGGTTGCGCAAAGCTTTATCCGTCAACACTACCTTCCTACTGTCACGCGTAGGGTAGGGTAGCGTGTGGCAATTAGCTGACTATCAAATGTGAGGTTAGGCTGCGTTATTGCGCACTAGGGACGCAAAAAAAAAATACAGCAGTAATAAATTTAATGTGTAATACTCCACCTATGACAAACCAAAAATTACGTTCCCTCTTTAACAATGTACAAGACTAACAAGCCTAATGGTTGACGCTGACTTAATTGAGATACAGTATTACATCAACATTGTCCATGAGTAACTATGCACTGTGATTACCTATATACCAGTATTAATTTATATTTTCTTGTGGTTGTTTCAACAGCACTTGCAGGTATAACTACCTATTGTCAGTATGCATGATGCACTTTCTAGATGTAATAATTTATTATTGGACATTATTACCATGTTTACATGCTGGCCATTTCATATATGGTGTTTGAAGTTACAGTTGGCATCAGTATGTGTATTTTATAATGTCTGTCATAAATAAAACTCGTGATGTGATGATGAGGATTTAATGATTCGTACATCATTGAGTGCATTATCTTACAGGTACAGATAAAGTTCCTTAAAAAGCATTAATTCATAAGTCTGAAATGTACTTTTATGCATTAATTTCAAAATGTGAAGAGTAGACTATGTTTTATTTTTTGTTACCATTTCTAATAGACATGTGCAGATATGCGCTGTGATGACAAATTATTATTTGTCCATATTTGTCATAAAATTTATCATTCTAGGCCTGCAAAACTTCACAATTTCATGTTTTCAGCATAACAAGCAGGGTGACGGCTCTTCCCTATTTGGAGCATGTTGGTCATGTGTTTTTCTGTCCATGTGTCGGGAACAGGACACTTCTTGCCGTTGACAGCAGGGGAACAGCTGGCGTTACTGAACCCACTAACAGTAGAGCTTGTGTTTTGTTCTGTGGACACGACACTTCTGAGCAGCAACTGGCAGTGTTGGAGCCCAGGGAGTAGAGTTCAGGTGGTAGAAAGATGAACATAACAGGAGACATGGATAACGTTGCGAACCAGTTATTTTAATCTGAAAACGGACAGACAAATTCTGCCGAGATCCATGCCTTGTTCATTTTCAGAAAAGTAAGCCGGTCTACATTATCGGAGGATAGTCGCATGCGACGGTCTGTTAGTACACCACCTGCAGCACTAAAGACGCGCTCCGATAATACACTGGCAGCAGGGCAAGCCAGCACCTCCAATGCATACTGGCTAAGCTCTGGCCATGTATCCAGCTTAGAGACCAAAACTTGAATGGGGAAGAGCCATCTGGGAGTACACTGAGAGGCAAAGCCAAGTAGTCTGTCACCATCTGACGGATACGTTGCCTCCCGCTGACTGGAGCCCTCTCGGATGGTGTAGACATTTGTGGCGCTGCCACAAAACTTTGCCACATTTTTAACATACTGGTCTTTCCCTGTGCAGAGGCACTGCGTGTGCTCCCTCTTGTTGCAGAGCTCTCTACACTGCCTCGACGCACAGAGCTCTTTGTAAAGCAGTAGCAGCAGCAGTGCTCTCGGCAGTAAGGTAGAACATTAGGGATTGCACCAGTGTGTCTTGGTACTCCCGCATTTTACGCTCCCGGTTCAACGGTGTGATGAGGCTTTTGACGTTGTCCCGGTAGCGAGGGTCTAGGAGGGTGTACACCCAATAATCAGACGTCGTGAGAATGTGGGCGATGCGGCGGTCGTTTCTTAGGCACTGCAGCATGAAATCAACCATGTGCTGCAGACTCCCAACTGGCAAAGAAACGCTGTCCTCTGCAAGAGGCGTTATCTCTGCCTGCTCTGCATCACCCACCCTCGCTCTACATACTGACTAGAGCGTTGTGTACCTCCCTCTGGAGCGATGTCTTCCTCCTCCATTGACTCCTCCTCCTCATCCTCCTCACAAAGTGAGCCCTGCCCAGCCTTTGTGAGGAACCACGTTGCGCTGACTTTCCAGAAGGTGATGGAATTTGTGACTCCTCATCCTCCACTCTTCCAAAACCTCATCCCTTATTGCTTGCAGTGTTTTTGAAGCAGGCAGATAAGGGGGACAGTCAGGCTGACTAGTGCATCATCTGCACTCGCCATCCGCGTTGACTCATCAAACGCACGCAAAACGTGGCACATGTCCTTCATAATGGCCCACTCATTAATGGTGAAGTGTGGACGGCGCAAATTGCGTGTTGATTGCGCCTGATGCAGCTGATACTCCATAACTGCTGGCTGCTGCTCACACAACCGCTCCAACATATGTAACGTTGAATTCCACCTGGTGGATACGTCACATATGATGCGATGTTCAGGAAGGCGCAATCTGCGTTGCAGAGCTGCAATGCGCGATCTGGCCATGCTGGAACGTCGCAAGTGAGCGCACTCTAGGCGGACCTTGTGCAGCAGTGCATCAAGATCCGGATAGTCCCTCAAAAAATCTGCACGACCAAGTTGAGCACATGTGCCAGACATGGTATGTGAGTGAGGTTGCCAAGGCCCAGAGCTGCCACCAGATTTCGGCCATTGTCACACACTACCAAGCCTGGCTGGAGATTCGCTGGCAAAAACCACACGTCGCTCTCCTGCTTGATGGCATTCCAGACCTCCTGCGCTGTGTGGCTTCGATTCCCCATGGGAATTAATTTCAGAACGGCCTGTTGCCGTTTGGCCACGGCTGTGCTCATATCGGTCGCATCAGGTAAGCGTCCACGGGTCCATGTGGAGGTAGACCGTGACGGCTCCTGCAGCGATGATTCTGAGGAACTGGAGTAGGAGGAGGAGTCAATGTGGACAGACTTGATTCCGGCAATCCTTGGAGTTGGCAGAACACGTACAGCGCCACTCGCAAGATCTGTACCCGGCTCCACAACATTCACCCAATGGGCAGTGAGTGAAAGGTATCGTCCCTGGCCATGGGTACTGGTCCACGCATCGGTGGTCAGGTGGACCTTGCTACTGACGGCGTTTAGTAGCGCATGTTTAATTTTTGCCTCAACATGCTTTTGCAGACCAGGGACGGCTTGCCTGCTGAAATAAAATCGGCTGGGCACATTGTATTGTGGGACTGCCAATGCCATTAATTCACGGAAACTGTCAGTCTCCACCAGCCTGAATGACAGCATTTCAAGGGACAGGAGTTTTGCAATGCCAGCATTCAGAGCCTGTGCTCGTGGATGGTTTGCCGAGTATGGCCGTCTTTTATCCCATGCCTGTGCTACCGATGGCTGTTTTGTGGCCTGGGTGTGTGAGGATGACAGGGAACTTGCAGCTGTGGGTGGAATAACACTGTGTCTCTGGACAACAGTGACAGAGGTTCTTCCATGGCGATCCTTTGAGGAAGCCGAACCAGCTGTGTGTGAACTGGAGGAAGAGGCTCCAACAGGAGCTGAAGATGTAGGTGCTGCTGTAGGTTGGCCTACATCTCCAGTGTGTCTTTGTAACTCAACAAAGTGCTTTGACCGCACATGTTTCCACATATTTGTTGTATTAAGGTTACTGACACTTTTACCTCTTTTAATTTTTTGATTACACAGCTTGCATTTTACATAGCAAATATCATCTGCAACTGTATCAAAAAAGGACCACGCAGAGCAAGTCCTGGGAGCGCCCGGTTTGGCTGTTGTAAGAGAACTGCTCCGAACGGGTGCCAAACTGGAGGCTACAGGCAAGCGAGTCTGCAGCCTACCTCTCCCTACTGTTTGGACCGTTGGTGCAATCTCTTCCTCAGAGCTGCTCCCACCACCTTCCTGTTCCTCACGCCATGTTGGGTCTTGGACCTCATCATCTCCACCACTACCCTCTTCCAACACCTGCTGTTGTTGGGTGGTCTGGCCAGCACCATGCTCAACAGAAACTGGCAACTGAGTCTCATCATCATCAGATGCGTTCTGCGGTGTGCTGACCATCGGCACTGGCTCACCCGCCTCTTCAGATTCAGAGAGACACAGCTGTTGCGCATCACTGCATACTGCCTCTTCTTCACATTCCAGAATGCTGCTTGGCTGGGCCCCTGTTTCCAAGCCAACAGATTCTGAGAACAGAAGCAGAGACTCATCTGGCTCCTGTACAGAGCTCTCTGACTGCCTGGGCAATTTGGCAGGCGGTGAAGAGACTGATGGTTGTTCAACAGTGCTGTGGTCCTGAGAGGAGGTGGAAGCTATTGAAGTCGATGCATTGGCTGCCATCCAACCAACAACGGCTTCAATTTGTTCTTCACGCAGCAGGGGGGTACGCTGAGCTCCTACAAAAGTGCGCATAAAGGAACGCTCACGGGGAAAACTGGTGGATGCTGTGTCACTGGGTGCGGCAGCAGCCACAGAATCCCCACGTCCTCTCCCTGCTGCAAATCCACGGCCTCGACCACGACCACGTGCCTTACTCACTGACTTCTTCATCTTGGTAGATTGATAAAGAAAGTCAGAAAAGTTAAGGCCTAAGTGTGGTTATTCCTCACAGACTACAGTGAACCCTGCAGACAACTGTTCAGTATCTGTGAAAGGCCCCTTTGTGTACTTCTATAGTGTTTGCAACCAATGTATTGTATACGGATGGAAGCGCGTCACACTAATAGATTAGATTTTTTTCCACTAAAATGGAGCAGCACCAATTAGAGAAAAATGTGAAGGATGAGGCAGTGACACACGCTCAGCAGACTACAACCGGCAGTGGTTGAAGTACAAACTGGAGCGTAATCTGCACTCACAAAATGAAAAGCTCACAGACTACAGTGAACACTGAAACACAACTGTTCTGTAGCTGTTAAAGGCCCCTTTGTGTACTTCTATAGTGTTTGCAACCAATGTATTGTATACGGATGGAAGCGCGTCACACTAATAGATTAGATTTTTTTCCACTAAAATGGAGCAGCACCAATTAGAGAAAAATGTGAAGGATGAGGCAGTGACACACGCTCAGCAGACTACAACCGGCAGTGGTTGAAGTACAAACTGGAGCGTAATCTGCACTCACAAAATGAAAAGCTCACAGACTACAGTGAACACTGAAACACAACTGTTCTGTAGCTGTTAAAGGCCCCTTTGTGTACTTCTATAGTGTTTGCAACCAATGTATTGTATACGGATGGAAGCGCGTCACACTAATAGATTAGATTTTTTTCCACTAAAATGGAGCAGCACCAATTAGAGAAAAATGTGAAGGATGAGGCAGTGACACACGCTCAGCAGACTACAACCGGCAGTGGTTGAAGTACAAACTGGAGCGTAATCTGCACTCACAAAATGAAAAGCTCACAGACTACAGTGAACACTGAAACACAACTGTTCTGTAGCTGTTAAAGGCCCCTTTGTGTACTTCTATAGTGTTTGCAACCAATGTATTGTATACGGATGGAAGCGCGTCACACTAATAGATTAGATTTTTTTCCACTAAAATGGAGCAGCACCAATTAGAGAAAAATGTGAAGGATGAGGCAGTGACACACGCTCAGCAGACTACAACCGGCAGTGGTTGAAGTACAAACTGGAGCGTAATCTGCACTCACAAAATGAAAAGCTCACAGACTACAGTGAACACTGAAACACAACTGTTCTGTAGCTGTTAAAGGCCCCTTTGTGTACTTCTATAGTGTTTGCAACCAATGTATTGTATACGGATGGAAGCGCGTCACACTAATAGATTAGATTTTTTTCCACTAAAATGGAGCAGCACCAATTAGAGAAAAATGTGAAGGATGAGGCAGTGACACACGCTCAGCAGACTACAACCGGCAGTGGTTGAAGTACAAACTGGAGCGTAATCTGCACTCACAAAATGAAAAGCTCACAGACTACAGTGAACACTGAAACACAACTATTCACTATCTGTGAAAAGCTCCTTTGTGTACTTCTATAGTGTTTGCAACCAATGTATTGTATACGGATGGAAGCGCGTCACACTAATAGATTAGATTTTTTTCCACTAAAATGGAGCAGCACCAATTAGAGAAAAATGTGAAGGATGAGGCAGTGACACACGCTCAGCAGACTACAACCAGCAGTGGTTGAAGAACTAACTGGAGCGTGATCTGCACTCAAAAAATCAAAACCTCACAGACTGCAGTGAACACTGAAACACAACTATTCACTATCTGTGAAAAGCTCCTTTGTGTACTTCTATAGTGTTTGCAACCAATGTATTGTATACGGATGGAAGCACGTCACACTAATAGATTTGATTTTTTTCTAATATAATGGAGCTGCACCAATTCCACTAAATAAAATAAAAAAAAAAAAGAGTCAGTGACACGTGCAGATGCCTACAAACAGCGGTGGATGCAGAGCAAACTGCAGCGTCACCTGCACTGTCACACACACACCTTGCACAGAGCTGTTAAAACAACACTGGCAAAATGAAGCTTTACACAGCGGTTGGTAAACTAGCCTGCCTCAAGCACAGTAGTACACAAAATCGCAATATCTAACTGTCCCTCAGAGTCAGCACAGCAGCGTTCTGTCCCTTACTGAGTTCACAGCACAGTGACGCTAAAATGGCTGCGGCGCCTTTTATAGTGCATTCTGACATCATTTCAGCAGCCAATCACAGCCATGCCATTAGTTAAGATGACCGCAGCATTACAGGATGTGCCCACACTTCGTAGGATTCCTCATTGGCTGACTAAAATCACATTGCCTCTCAAAGAATTATGGGAACTTCCGATTCCGGTATACGATATTGAAAAAGTATCGGAATTAAGTATCGGAATTCCGATAACGCGAATATCGGCCGATACCCGATACTTGCGGTATCGGAATGCTCAACACTAGTTGGTGCCACTAAACCTCAAGCTCAGCCTGGTGGTTTGCAAAAACAGGTGAAATCTCATATCCGCTCTCTTCCTAGCTGGTTTGATGCACATGCTTTGCCTGGCACATGTGCTGAACTTGGTTGTAAAGAGCGTCCTTAAAAATTACACAGATATGTTAGAGATGCTGCTGAAAGTGGGGCTGTCTGTGCGCGCTTTCGGCGTTTTCACTCTGATTCTGCTCACCTGTCTGCGATGCAGCTTCACTTCTGCCTTTCCCCTTACCGCCTCATATGCAATGTACCCACAAGGAGGAACTCCATCATGTACAGTCATGGCCAAAAGTTTTGAGAATGACACAAATATTAATTTTTACAAAGTCTACTGCTTCACTTTTTCTAATAGCAATTTGCATATACTCCAGAATGTTATAAAGAGTGATCAGCTTAACAGCAATTACTTGCAAAGTCAATATTTGGCTAGAAAATGAACTTTATCCCCCAAAACACATTTCAACATCATTGCAGCCTTGCCTTAAAAGGACCAGCTAACCTCTTTTCAGTGATTGCTCCATTAACACAGGTGTGGGTGTTGATGAGGACATGGCTGGAGATCAATCTGTCATGATTAAGTAAGAATGACACCACTGGACACTTTAAAAGGAGGCTGGTGCTTGGCATCATTGTTTCTCTTCTGTTAACCATGGTTATCTCTAAAGAAACATGTGCAGTCATCATTGCAATGCACAAAAATGGCCTAACAGGGAAGAGTATCGCAGCTAGAAAGATTGCACCTCAGTCAACAATCTATTCGCATCATCAAGAACTTCAAGGAGAGAGGTTCCATTGTTGCCAAAAAGGCTTCAGGGCACCCAAGAAAGACCAGCAGGCGCCAGGACCGTCTCTTAAAAGTGTTTCAGCTGCGGGATCGGGCTACCAGCACTGCAGAGCTTGCTCAGGAATGGCAGCAGGCAGGTGTGAATGCATCTGCACTCACTGTGAGGCGGAGACTCTTGGAGCAAGGCCTGGTCTCAAGGAGGGCAGCAAAGAAGCCACTTCTCTCCAGAAAAAAACATCATGAACAGACTGATATTCTGCAAAAGGTACAGGCAGTGGACTGCTGAGGACTGGGGTAAAGTTATTTTCTCTGATGAATCCCCTTTTCGATTGTTTGGGACATCAGGAAAACGCCTCATTCGGAGAAGACAAGGTGAGCGCTACCACCAGTCTTGTCTCATGCCAACTGTTAAGCATCCTGAAACCATTCATGTGTGGGGTTGCTTCTCAGCCAAGGGAATCGGCTCTCTCACAGTCTTGCCCAAAAACACAGCCATGAATAAAGAATGGTACCAGAATGTCCTCCAAGAGCAACTTCTCCCAACACTCCAAGAGCAGTTTGGCGATCAACAATGCCTTTTCCAGCATGATGGAGCACCTTGCTATAAAGCAAAGGTGATAACTAAATGGCTCAGGGAACAAAACATAGAGATTTTGGGTCCATGGCCTGGAAACTCCCCAGATCTTAATCCCATTGAGAACTTGTGGTCAATCATCAAGAGATGGGTGGACAAACAAAAACCTAAAAATTCTGACAAAATAAAAGCATTGATTGTGCAAGAATGGACTGCTATCAGTCAGGATTTGGTCCAGAAGTTGATTGAGAGCATGCCAGGGAGAATTGCAGAGGTCCTGTAGAAGAAGGGTCAACACTGCAAATATTGACTTGCTGCATTAACTCATTCTAACTGTCAATATAAGCTTTTGTTACTCATATGTTTGCAATTATTATATTTCTGTCTGTGATAAAAACATCTGTCAAACACACATAAAAACCAGAGGGCAGCAGATCATGTCAAAATATAACATTTGTGTCATTCTCAAAACTTTTGGCCATGACTGTATATGCTGGAAAGACTGCGCAAGCAGCAGCACACAATAGTGGAGTTTGAGCTGCAGCACGCAGCTTTGCACAACAACACCACTTCAAGACCAACGAGTGGGCTTCTATGTGGGATATCTGTGCTGCATTGCATTGCTTTGAGTACTCCACGAACATGGCCAGGGCTGATGACACCATCATCACCATTAGGGCTCATGCGCATTTGTGAGAAAAATGGATTAGTGCAATCCGATAAAAAATCAGATTGCACTCTGACCAATGTTATCCAACAGGTTACATCTCATCTGCGATTTTTTTTCTCAGCTGAAATCTTACTGAGAAAAAAAATCACAGCATGCTGCGATTTGCTGCGTATCAGGCGAGACTCGCTAATACAAGTCAATGGGTGCGAGAAAAAAATAACACAGCACTGGGACCATGTGAGTGCTGTACAATTTATGCAGAAAGTTTTCATGCTCGCTGTGCCATCAGAAAGATCCTGAGAGTTCACAGCCAATGAACTCACTTCACCTAACCAACGTCAGCGTGAGCGCTATGGGAACATTTCTAATGGCACTAGAGTGCACGTCAGTTAGGTGAAGTGAGTTCATTGGCTGCGAACTCCCAGGACCTTTCTGAGGACACTGCGAGCTTGAGAGCTTTCTCTCGCTCGCAGTGACGTGAGACAGGTTATAGGAGTTTGCTGAGAGACACTGAGCAGCGGAAGCAGATGCTACTCAGTGTCTCTGCTGGATTACAGACTGTATGGTCGCATCATGCAACCATGCAGCCTGCCATCCAGATGTAGCAGAGCTAGAACAGTCTTGGGACAAATGGATTATCATCTTCTCATCGGACTGGTGAGGAATATTGTTGTTTATCATTTTAATTGTCTTGCAGGGGACAAAGGGGACACGGGAATGGGCGATGCAGTAAGTATGGTTTACTTAAGATTTATTAAAAGAGTCTGTGTTATTCTTTCAATTAAAGGACGTTTTCTGGGTGTGTTTGTTTTTATACAATATGACTATGGGGTTAGTAATGAGGGCATGTTATTGACGCCTCTGCATTACTAACCTCTGGGCTTGATGTCACATGGCAATACAAAGGGGACATCAACCCCCGTAACTATTACTCCACTTGCCACCGCTACAGGGCAAGTAGGAAGAGCGAGGCTAAGTACCAGAATTGGCACATTTTACAGATGCGCCCTTTTTGGGGCGGCTGAGAGCTATGTTTTTAGAAGAGCCAAGATCTTATGGATATTTACCCAGGTAATGCACCGGTCCGCTGGCTGACAGCCCTCCCTGACAAGATCCATAAGATCTTTATACTACTGCCACCAATTATACTGATTCACCTAGTAGCATTGGTACTTACCTTAATTGGCACATGCCTTCTTTCTGTGGAGCTTACACCACATGACATTTTCTGTGGCTCCAGTAATTAATGAATTTTTTTGCTCTTTGATGGCAGATGTTATTGGGGTTTATATGCGGTGGTCCTGCTGTGCTCTCAGCCTGTGTCATGTATTATGTGTATTATGAGGTTGTATTTCCCCGCTTTTGTCAATTCATCTGAATATTTTAGAGATTTAAATAAATTACATTTTGATAGACCATATGACTGTTTATTCTTTTTGGTGTTGGCTGTGTCTTTAGCAGTTGGTCGGTTTTTGTCCATAGGCATCCATAATTGTGGTCATATTCTATTATTGTTCTTTGACATTACTCTATCTTACCACTTATGCATTTTGCCATTATCACTATTCACATTTTTAGAAGAGGGTGTGGGGAGAGGGAAATATCCATGGCCCTTTCCTAGGCTATTAATATCAGCCCACAGGTGTCTGCCTAGCCTTTGCTGGTTATTAATTAAAGGGGAACCTATGTCATTTTTTTGGGGGGTCCCCCATTTTAATAGCCAGTAAAGGCTAAGTGTACATCTGTGAGATGATATTAATAGCCAGGGATGCTCCATAGGTATTACCTCCTTCCCAGACTATAAACCTCTTCCCCCAGTGGCTTTCCCTCTGCTGGTTAAGAAAATTACATAGGAGCCCACGCCACTTTTTTTTTCAGAAAAATAATCTTTTTATAAATACATGTACAGTAAGCTGCAAACACTGTACTAATTGTATATGTCACTGACATCTATATATCTATCTATTCTATGTGTATATACTGTATGTAATCCATCTATTCTATCCTGTCTTGTCCTGCTGTAATTTTACTGTATGCGGCTGCTAGATTGTTGGCTTTTCATCTATTTATCTATTATATATATATATAATATTTATATGTGTGTTTTGAAGAATATTTTCTTTGAAAACAATGTGTAAATGACAGAGAATTGCTCTATGTAAAAGCTCATGATAAAAATCGCATTGCAATCGGATAGCAATTGCAGTACATTCAGATATAAATCAGATGCTAGGTGTGAAAAATTGGATTGTACTCGCATGAGACACTCACATGACACTCGTCCGTTTTTTCGGTCCTGATATCGGAATGTTTTTTTTCACACATATGGGTATGAGCCCTTACTATACCACTTCTATGCCTCCTAGAAAAACAAAGCTTCAGGATATGATGGATGAGGTAATAGCACAGGAGGAGGAGGAAAAATGATAATTACTTACGGGTAATTTGATTTTCCAGATCCATGACAGCACCATGATGTGAGAGATGGATTCCGCCCCAGAAAACAGGAAACCTGCAGTTGGAGATAAAAGAAGGGGGCGGCACCTCTCTCCTGAGTTTTGTTTGCAGAGCATGGAAGGTGACCGCCTTATTAAATTAATTTGCTCATATTTTTTATTCAACTTTTTTTTTTTTTTATGTATATATCTATACACATACATATTCATGCATATAACGGTAACTTTATCCAATATTCTTATCTATACAAATTTCCTCGTGAACCATACCACCATCACCAAGATTGGGCGGGAATAATGCGGTGCTGTCATGGATCTGGAAAATCAAATTACCCGTAAGTAATTATCATTTTTTCCCTTCCCCATGACAGCACCGTGATGTGAGAGGAAGAAATAGAAAGATTCCTAGGGTGGGACGACAGCAGATAACACTTTCCTTCCAAAGGCTAGATTTGAACGCCCTAGGTCTAGCCTGTAATGACGAAAGAAAGTAGAAGGTGACGACCATACTGCTGCATTACAGATCTGTTCCACAGATGCATTTGCCCATTCTGCCCAGGATGTAGCTACGGCTCTCGTCGAGTGGGCTGTTACTCCTAGGGGGCACCCTACCCAAGGAAGAGTAAGAAAGAGAGATAGACATACGAAGCCACCGTGCAATGGTTGATTTTGAGGCTTGCCTCCCCTGTTTGTCCCCTGGAAGGAGACAAAAAGGGCTGGCGACTGTCGCCAGGGCTCCATTGCTTCTAGATATTGAAGCAGGCAACGTCTAACATCCAGACAATGAAATGTTTCTTCTCCCTGGGATTTTGGATTGGCACAGAAGGAGGGTAAGATTATCTCTTGGTTTCTGAGGAATTTTGAATTTACCTTCGGGAGGAAGGCTGGGTCAGTTCTAATAACCACCCTACCATCTAGGATGGTAGTATATGGTGGGTTAGCAGAGATAGCTTGTAACTCGCTAATACATCGCGCTGACGTTAGGGCCACCAGGAGAACTGTTTTTAAAGTTAGGGATTTAATCGAGATGGATGAAATGGGCTCAAACGGAGGTGAAGTCAAAGCATTAAGTACTAAATTTAGATCCCAGGGAGCTACCTTTAATCATGGCTTAAAGGGTCTGGATGTAAATGAGGCTCTAATGAACCTGTATACCCAAGGGTGGTTAGCAAGTTTCTGATCAAACAACACACCTAATGCTGTGACATGTACTTTTAGAGTACTGGTGGATAGTCCTTTCTCAAGCCTATTTTGGAGGAACTCCAGTACTTTGGTTATTGGGACTTCTTGACTTGTATTTGATGGGGAAAGTCCCGAAAACTCCAAGAATTTTTCCCAGACCTTCTGGTATTTTTCTCTTGTTACTTTCTTTCTGCTTGCAAGCAGGGTGGTAACTAATGGTTCTGAGAAACCTTTTCCTAACAGAAGTGTCATGGGTGCATCGCCACGAGGATCGTCGCGATTGCACATTCTGACTTCTCGCAGCTGAGTTGCTGTTACTTTGTGTTTGGTAATGAGAGAGTTAATTTTACCTAGCTCTTTGCTAAGACTAGGTCCAGCCTCGCCCGGCTGCTTTTGATTATGTTCTAATTAGCTTCCTTTATATCCCTGCCAGTCTGGGTGTTAGATGCCGGTGAAAGCCTTCATGTAGTCTAGCAGACTGGATCGGTTCTGAGAATACTTAAGCTAAGAGCTCCTTAGTTGTTTTTACTCTTATAGCTTATAGTTTATCTCTGAGACCTTAGGTGTTCCTTCTGTGTGTGAGTGTTGTATGTAAGACTTTATTTACTTTATTTCTTGCCTTACTTGTATGTCTTTCTGTTCATTAACCGTTACCTGTTCATTCCCTTTGGTGGTAATCAGGGTCCTTCTTAGGACTAGATTACAGTTGGCAGGGATTGATAGGAGACAGGGTTTACGTGGTGGCCTGGACCTCTGTACCTTTAACAGTACCTCCAGGTAGAGGGATTAGTTAGGACCCCAGTTTAGGGTCAGCATAGACCC
>JARQOD010012921.1:0-17783 GCA_033576555.1 Oophaga sylvatica | reverse complement strand
CTTTCTACAGCATCCAAGCTGTCCTTCAAAATCATGGACCAAAATACTAGATGTAGTTGCTTTTGATGTGAGGAGTATTTTTTTTGCATCAACTAATTTGAGTAAAACTAAAGATTTTGGAATAAAAGTTACAGTCATGGCAGAAAGTGTTGGACCCTTAAAATTGTTCAAGAAAGTTAAGTATTTCTCCAGAAAATATTTGCAATTGCACATAATTTGTTTTACTCATGTTTATATTCTTTTGTGTGTATTGGAAAAACAAAAAAATAGAAAAAAAGGCAAATTGGACATAATTTCACACAAAACTCCAAAAAAGGTCTGGACAAAAATTGTTGGCACACACAACTTAATTTTTGATTGCACACCCTGTGGAATAACTGAAATCATTTGCTTCCTATATCCACAACAAGCTTCTTACACTTTTCAACTGGAATTTTGGACCACTCTTCATTTGCAAACTGCTCCAGGCCTCTCATGTTTGAAGGTTGCCTTCTCCCAAAAGCAATTTTAAGATCTTCCACGGAATTTAATGGGATTTAGATCCAGAATAATTGCTGACCACTTCAGAACTTTCCAGCACTTTTTTCAACCATTTTGGGGTGCTTCTTGAAGTATGTTTGGGGTCATTGTCCTGCTGGAAGACCCATGACTTAGGTTGCAAACCCAGCTTTCTGACACTGGGCACTACATTGCGAGCAAAAATCCTTTGGTAGTCTTTAGATTTCATAATGCCTTGCACACAGTCAAGTACCACAAACAGCAAAGTAACCCCAAAACATCCTTGAACATCCACGATATTTGACTTTAGGTACTGTGTTCATCTTGTCTTTTTGCAGGACTCATTCTGTTTTCAGTAAAAAGTAGATGATATGCTTCACCAGAAAGCTCTAACTTGGTCTCACCTGTACACAGGATGCTTTTTCAGAAGGATTTTGGCTTACTCACATACATTTTAGCAAACTGCAGTCTAGCTTTTTTACATTTCTATATCGGCGGTGGGGGTCCCCTTGGTCTCCTGCTATAGTGTTTAATTTCATTCAAATGTCGATGGATAGTTCAAACTGACACTGATTCACCTTGAGCTGTAGGACAGCTTGAATTTATTTGGAACTTGATTGGGGCTGCTTATCCACCCTCCAGACTATCGTGCTTTGCAAAATACAATTTTTCTTTGCTGTTCACGTCCAGGGAGATCAGCTGCAGAGCAATAGGTTGTGAACTTCTTGATTACTCACCATGGACACCGGAGCATCAAGATCTCTTGAGATGGACTTGTAACTTTTGTTGATATTATTAACCCCTTCACCCCCAAGGGTGGTTTGTACATTAATGATCGGACCAATTTTTACAATTCTGACCACTGTCTCTTTATGAGGTTATAACTCTGGAACGCTTCAACGGATCTTTGCGATTCTGAGATTGTTTTTCTCGTGACATATTGTACTTCATGATGGTGGTAAAATTTCTTCCATATAACTTGCATTTATTTATGAAAAAAACGCAAATATGGCAAAAATTTTGAAAATGTTGCAATTTTCAAACTTTGAATTTTTATTCCCTTTAAAACAGAGAAATATGTCACACAAAAATAGTTAAGAAATAACATTTCTCACATGTCTACTTTACATCAGCACAATTTTTGAAACAAAATTTTTTTTTGTTAGGAATTATAAGGGTTAAAAGTTGACCAGCGATTTCTCATTTTTAACAAAATTTACAAAGCCATTTTTTTTCGGGACCACCTCATATTTGAAGTCACTTTGAGGGCTCTATATTAGCAGAAAATACCCAAAAGTGACACCATTCTAAAAACTACACCCTCAAGGTACTCAAAACCACATTCAAGAAGTTTATTAACCCTTCAGGTGCTTCACAGGGCTGAAGCAACTTGAAGGAAAAAATGAACATTTTACTTTTTAGTCACAAAAATGATCTTTTACAAACATTTTTTTTTATTTTCACAAGGTAAAAAGGAGAAAAAGGACGGATAAAGTTGTTGTGCAATTTCTCCTGAGTACGCCGATACCCCATATGTGCGGGAAAACCACTGTTTGGGCACACGGCAGAGCTCGGAATGGAAGGAGCGCAGTTTGACTTTTCCAAACCAAAATTGGCTGGAATTGCGAACGGACGCCATGTCGCGTTTGGAGGGCCCCTGATGTGCCTAAACAGTGGAAACCCCACACATGTGACACCATTTTGGAAACTAGACCCCTAAGGAACTTATTAGATGTGTGGTGAGCACTTTGAACCTCAAGTGCTTCACGCAAGTTTGTAATGTAGAGCCGTGAAGAAAAAAAATCATATTTTTTCCACAAACATGATGTTTTAGTCCCCAAATTGTTATTTTCCCAAGGGTAAGAGGAGAAACTGGACCACAAAAAGTTGTTGTCCAACATGTCCTGAGTACGCTGATACCCATATGTGGGGGGGAACCACTGTTTGGGCGCACGGCAGGGCTTGAAAGGGAAGGAGCGCCGTTTGACTTTTCCAAACCAAAATTGGCTGGAATTGCGAACGGACGCCATGTCGCGTTTGGAGGGCCCCTGATGTGCCTAAACGTGGAAACCCCCACATGTCACCAATTTTGGAAACTAGATCCCCCAAGGAACTTATCTAGATGTGTGGTGAGCACTTTGAACCCTCAAGTGCTTCACGCAAGTTTGTAATGTAGAGCCGTGAGAAAAAAAAATCATATTTTTTCCACAAACATGATGTTTTAGTCCCCAAATTTTTTTTTTCCAAGGGTAAGAGGAGAAATTGGACCACAAATGTTGTTGTCCAACATGTCCTGAGTACGCTGATACCCCATATGTGGGGGGGAACCACTGTTTGGGCGCACGGCAGGGCTCGAAAGGGAAGGAGCGCCGTTTGACTTTTCCAAACCAAAATTGGCTGGAATTGCGAACGGACGCCATGTCGAGTTTGGAGGGCCCCTGATGTGCCTAAACAGTGGAAACCACCCACATGTGACCCCATTTTGGAAACTAGACCCCCTAAGGAACTTATCTAGATGTGTGGTGAGCACTTTGAACCCTCAAGTGCTTCACGCAAGTTTGTAATGTAGAGCCGTGAAGAAAAAAAATCATATTTTTTCCACAAACATGATGTTTTAGTCCCCAAATTTTTATTTTCCCAAGGGTAAGAGGAGAAATTGGACCACAAAAGTTGTTGTACAACATGTCCTGAGTACGCTGATACCCTATATGTGGGGGGGAACCACTGTTTGGGCGCACGGCAGGGCTCGAAAGGGAAGGAGCGCCGTTTGACTTTTCCAAGCCAAAATTGGTTGGAATTGCGAACGGACGCCATGTCGCGTTTGGAGGGCCCTGATGTGCCTAAACAGTGGAAACCCCCACATGTGACCCCATTTTGGAAACTAGACCCCCTAAGGAACTTATCTAGATGTGTGGTGAGCACTTTGAACCCTCAAGTGCTTCACGCAAGTTTGTAATGTAGAGCCGTGAAGAAAAAAAAATCATATTTTTTCCACAAGCATGATGTTTTAGTCCCCAATTTTTTATTTTCCCAAGGGTAAGAGGAGAAATTTGACACCAAAAGTTGTTGTCCAACATGTCCTGAGTATGCTGATACCCCATATGTGTGGGGGAACCACTGTTTGGGCGCACGGCAGGGCTTGAAAGGGAAGGAGCGCCGTTTGACTTTTCCAAACCAAAATTGGCTGGAATTGCGAACGGACGCCATGTTGCGTTTGGAGGGCCCCTGATGTGCCTAAACAGTGGAAACCCCCCACATGTGACCCCATTTTGGAAACTAGACCCCTAAGGAACTTATCTAGATGTGTGGTGAGCACTTTGAACCCTCAAGTGCTTCACGCAAGTTTGTAATGTAGAGCCGTGAAGAAAAAAAATCATATTTTTTCCACAAGCATGATGTTTTAGTCCCAATTTTTTATTTTCCCAAGGGTAAGAGGAGAAATTGGACCACAAAAGTTGTTGTCCAACATGTCCTGAGTACGCTGATACCCCATATGTTGGGGGGAACCACTGTTTGGGCGCACGGCAGGGCTTGAAAGGGAAGGAGCGCCATTTGACTTTTCCAAACCAAAATTGGCTGGAATTGCGAACGGACGCCATGTCGCGTTTGGAGGGCCCCTGATGTGCCTAAACAGTGGAAACCCCCCACATGTGACCCCATTTTGGAAACTAGACCCCCTAAGGAACTTATCTAGGTGTGTGGTGAGCACTTTGAACCCCCAAGTGTTTCACTAACGTTTATAATGCCCTGGCGTGAAAAAAAAAAAATATTTTTTTTTTCCACAAAAGTGATGTTTTAGTCCCCAATTTTTTATTTTCCCAAGGGTAAGAGGAGAAATTGGACCCCAAAAGTGGTTGTCCAATTTGTCCTGAGTACGCTGATACCCCATATGTTGGGGGGATACACTGTTTGGGCACACGGCAGGGCTCGGAAGGGAAGCAGTGATGTTTTGGAATGCAGACTTTGATGGAATGGTCTGCGGGCGTCATGTTCCGTTAGCAGAGCCCCTGATGTGCCTAAACAGTGGAAACCCCCCACATGTGACACCATTTTGGAAATTAGACCCCCTAAGGAACGTATCTAGGTGTGTGGTGAGCACTTTGAACCCCCAAGTGTTTCACTAACGTTTATAATGCCCTGGCGTGAAAAAAAAAAAAAAAAAAAAAATTTTCCACAAAAGTGATGTTTTAGTCCCCAATTTTTTATTTTCCCAAGGGTAAGAGGAGAAATTGGACCCCAAAAGTGGTTGTCCAATTTGTCCTGAGTACGCTGATACCCCATATGTTGGGGTGATCCACTGTTTGGGTATACGGCAGGGCTCGGAAGGGAAGCAGTGACGTTTTGGAATGCAGACTTTGATGGAATGGTCTGCGGGCGTCATGTTCCGTTAGCAGAGCACCTGATGTGCCTAAACAGTGGAAACCCCCACATGTGACCCCATTTTGGAAACTAGACCCCTAAGGAACTTATCTAGGTGTGTGGTGAGCACTTTGAACCCCAAGTGTTTCACTAACGTTTATAATGCCCTGGCGTGAAAAAAAATATATATTTTTTTTTCCACAAAAGTGATGTTTTAGTCCCCAATTTTTTATTTTCCAAGGGTAAGAGGAGAAATTAGACCCCAAAAGTGGTTGTCCAATTTGTCTTGAGTACGCTGCTACCCCATATGTTGGGGGGATCCACTGTTTGGGCATACGGCAGGGCTCGGAAGGGAAGCAGTGACGTTTTGGAATGCAGACTTTGATGGAATGGTCTGCGGGCGTCATGTTCCGTTAGCAGAGCCCCTGATGTGCCTAAACAGTGGAAACCCCCACATGTGACCCCATTTTGGAAACTAGACCCCCTAAGGAACTTATCTAGGTGTGTGATGAGCACTTTGAACCCCCAAGTGTTTCACTAAAGTTTATAATGCCCAGGTGTGAAAAAAAAAATCCTACTTTTTACCTCACACAAATGATGTTTTAGTCCCCAATTTTTTATTTTCCCAAGGTTAAGAGGAGAAATTGGACACCAAAAGTTGTTGTCCAATTTGTCCTGAGTACACTGGTACCCCATATGTGGGAAAAAAACTGTTTGGGCACAATTCGGGCTTAGAAGGGAAATTGTGACGTTTTGGAAGCAGACTTTGATGGAATGGTCTGCGGGCGTCATGTTCCGTTTGCAGAGACCCTGATGTGCCTAAACAGTAAAAAAAAACCCACAAGTGACATAATTTTGGAAAGTAGACTCCCAAGGAACTTTTCTAAATGTGCCCCCCTTCTGGAACTAATCTTTCCTGTAAAGTAAATTAGTAGTGCATGGAGGTGTGGTACAATTTGAAACAATCCTTCATACACAGGCCAGGTTTTTCGGGGCAGGTGTCGCATTGGTAAGTGGTGTCCTTGCGTATTCCTCTTTTGTAACACACTCGGCACCTTTTTTGCGGCTTATCTTTCTTCCAGTTGGCGGGACCACCCCCGGGAAATGCTGACCTGGTATGATACGAGCACCTTCAGTTCCGAAGTACTGGGGCCCGCTGTTTCCTGAGCGCCAAACATCAGGGCCTTAACCACTACCTCCTGAAACTGAAGGTACGTCGTATCGCTGTTGCGTGCACATCGTGACAGCAGGAAAGCGTTGAGCATTGCCATTTGGACGATGTGCACAGACAGCTTCTTGTACCACACCTTGGCCTTTCTCAAAGCACTGTACGGTTGGAGGAGTTGATCAGAGAGATCAACACCCCCCATGTATTTATTGTACCCCAGTACACAGTCCGGTTTGCGGACCTGTGTAGAGGTACCCCGTACAGTGCTGAGGGCGCTGCCATCACCATGTATGGTGGTCAAGAGAAGGACATCCCTCTTGTCCTTGTACTTGACCACCAACAGGTGGTCGCTACATTGGGCTCTGCTCTCACCCTTTCTGAGCATCAGCCCAAGTAGCGTCTTTGGGAGGCCTCTCTGATTTTTGCGGACGGTACCGCAGGCTGCGGTACCTCGCGCAGAGAGGGATTTGTAGAGTGGGATGCTGGAATAAAAGTTATCAGTGTAAAGGTGATAACCTTTATCCAGCAGTGGGTGCACCAAATCCCACCCAATTTTCCCACTCACTCCCAGGACGGGGGGACACTCAGGGGGTACAATCCTGGTGTCCTTTCCTTCGTAAACTCTAAAGCTGTGTGTGTACCCTGAGGTACTCTCACACAGCTTGTAGAGTTTGATTCCGTACCTTGCCCTCTTGCTGGGCAGGTACTGGCGGAATGCGAGCCATCCCTTAAAATGAACCAAGGACTCATCCACGCAGATGTCCCTTTGGGGCACGTACACTTCAGCAAACTTTTTGTTGAAGTGTTCGATGACCGGCCGAACTTTGAACAGGCGGTCAAAGTTGGGGTCATCTCGTGGGGGACACTGTGCATTATCATTATAATGCAGGAATTTGTGGATGGCCTCAAAACGCGTCCGAGCCATGACCATTCGGAACAGTGGAGTGTTGTATAAAATATCAACACTCCAATATTGCCGAATTTCTGGCTTCTTCAGGATCCCCATATGGAGGACCAGGCCCCAAAACTGCATAATTTCAACTGCGTCTACAGGAGACCAGTTGGAAAATGATGAACAGGGGTTTTGCGCCAAAAATTGCCGAGCGTACAAATTTGTTTGCTCCACCATGAGGTTAATTAAATCCTCAGAGAAAAAGACTTTGAAAAAGTCTATTTCTGTGAAGCCGGTGGAGTCAAACCTGATTCCTGATTCTGCCACAAAATCAGGAATCAGTGGCTCGTAATTTTCGGGGGCCGGGGTCCATACGGGGTCCGAAGAGGGGTGCGCTGGTTCATTTTCAGGGGTGGGCGCTGCCTCATGTTCTGTCCTGGGGCGTCTGCGTGGCGGTTCCGCAGGACCCGAGGAGGAAGATCAGGAGGAAGAAGAATCTTCATCTGAAAAATAAAGAAATGTGGGATCCTCTCCCTCGCTATCAGTGTCGGAGGCAAGGAAAGCGTATGCCTCCTCCACTGTTGGGATGAGCGTGACGAGCGGGACATTTTTTTTGTGAATGTGGTGCTTTAAGTGAACTTTATTTATAACTGTGTGTGTGTGTGGGGGGGGGATAGTGATTGGTGTAAACTAAGCTGAAAAGAAAAAGCTAAAAGAAAAGAAAGCGAATAGGTAAAAAAAAGGCCTGTGAAAAAAAGTCTAAACCAGCAGGCACGAGCTCTGATAAGTGACCGGTGTCACTTATCAAAGTTCCGTGGCTGCTGGATGTGCGCACGGGAGTGACAGAAAGGGGGGTGAAAAAAAAAAACTGGCAGGCACGAGCTCTGATAAGTGACCGGTGTCACTTATCAAAGTTCCGCGGCTGCTGGATGTGCGCACGGGAGTGGCGGAAAGGGGGGTGAAAAAAAAAAAAAACTGGCAGGCACGAGCTCTGATAAGTGACCGCTGTCACTTATCAAAGTTCCGCGGCTGCTGGATGTGCGCACGGGAGTGGCGGAAAGGGGGGTGAAAAAAAAAACTGGCAGGCACGAGCTCTGATAAGTGACCGCTGTCACTTATCAAAGTTCCGCGGCTGCTGGATGTGCGCACGGGAGTGGCGGAAAGGGGGGTGAAAAAAAAACAAAAAAAACAGCAGGAACGAGCTCTGATAAGTGACTGGTGTCACTTATCAAAGTTCCGCGGCTGCTGGATGTGCGCACGGGAGTGGCGGAAAAGTTGGTGAAAAAAAAAAAAAAAAAACAGCAGGAACGAGCTCTGATAAGTGACTGGTGTCACTTATCAAAGTTCCGTGGCTGCTGGGTGTGCGCACGGGAGTGGCGGAAAAGTTGATGAAAAAAAAAAAAAAAACAGCAGGAACGAGCTCTGATAAGTGACTGGTGTCACTTATCAAAGTTTCGTGGCTGCTGGGTGTGCGCACGGGAGTGGCGGAAAAGTTGGTGAAAAAAAACAAAAAAAAAAACAGCAGGAACGAGCTCTGATAAGTGACTGGTGTCACTTATCAAAGTTCCGTGGCTGCTGGGTGTGCGCACGGGAGTGGCGGAAAAGTTGGTGAAAAAAAACAAAAAAAAAACAGCAGGAACGAGCTCTGATAAGTGACTGGTTTCACTTATCAAAGTTCCGTGGCTGCTGGATGTGCGCACGGGAGTGGCGGAAAGGGGGGCTGAAAAAAAAAAACGGCAGGCACGAGCTCTGATAAGTGACCGCTGTCACTTATCAAAGTTTGCGGCTGCTGGATGTGCGCACGAAGGGGGGTGCGAAAGTGTTGATCGGTGAACTGCGTCACCAATCAACACTCGGCGGTGCAAAGGGGGGGTAAAAAGAGGGGGAAAGGGAAGGGGGGAGGGGGGAATGGGGGGATTGGGGTGGATCGGGCAGGGATCGGGGCTCAAAAACTCACGTTTGTAGTCTTTTCTTTCTTTTCTCTTCTTTCTTCTCTCTTCTTTCTTCTCTCTTCTTTCTTCTCTCTTCAGCAGGAGTTGTGGTGTCACAGGCTACTGTGGCACCACAAGGCCCAGCACAGGAGGAGATCTGGCAGTGTGACCGCACAGCAGGAATCCTCAGCAAGTGTGAGGACCCCTGCAGTGCGGTCAGACAGGTCAGATCCAGTTTGCAGACAGGTCACAGAGCGGTCACATCGCTGCTGTGACCTGTCATTGGTGGGATCGATGATCACATCAATCCCACCAATCAAAGGAGACCCCTGCATTGCCGGTTGCTAGGCACCGGCCTAGTAATCGGAGCTCACAGCTCCGATTCCTAGGCAGGTCACCGGCAGGTCACCTAGCAGGGCACAGAGCGGTCACACCGCTGCTGTGCCCTGTGATTGGCGCGATCGTCGATGACATCGATCGCGCCAATCAGCTCCTTCATGCCCTACAGGCCCTGGCCTAGGATCGGTGCTATTACTGCACCGATCCAGGCAGGTACAGGCAGGGCACAGCGCGGATATACCGCGGCTGTGCCCTGCGATTGGCACGATCGATGTGATCGGCGATCGCGCCAATCCGGGGGGGGTCTGGACCTTCCTAGGCACAGGCCTAGGATCGAGTACATCGGTACTCGATCCTAGCCTGCGATCTCACTGTTTCAGCTGCTCTGATTGGCTGAAACAGTGAGAAAGGCTGTGATTGGCTGTTCAGAATTCAACAGCCAATCACAGCGATCGGGAGGCCTGAGGGGGGAGTACGCAGCCCGGGATGCCGACGCCAACTTCCAAGAGGTAAGCTGGCGTCGGAATTTTAATGCGATCACCGCTACTTAAGTCGCGATGTCGCATTAAAGGGCATGACGTACTATCCCGTCCATGGTCAGAATGGCACGGGTTTTATGGACGGGATAGTACGTCTAATGTCAGAGAGGGGTTAAACAATTTTGGTTCTTAAAGACAGTTCTTTTCTCCTCTTTCTGTTCTCAATGCTTAAAAACAGGCACACAATGCAAATATTGCCTACACTTCTCCCCTTATTGTCTGGTTTCAGTGTTTTTTTTCATCTCTTACTTGCCACAGGTGAGTTTGAATGAGCATCACATGCTTAAAAAAAGTTGTTTGCCCACATTTTTTTGGGGGGGATTTGAATTAAATTTTGTCCAATTTAACTTTCTTGTCCAATACACACAAATAAAATAAACATGTCTATAACAAAATATGTTAAATTGCAAGAATTTTCTAGGAGAAATATTTCATTTTCCGGAAAAGTTTAAAGGGTGGTAACACTTTCGGCCATAACTGTATATTACTAGCCTTTCTTTAATGTTATTTAAAAAAAAAAATGTTCTATGAAACTTAGTCTTGTCAAAATAATAGAAATGCTCTTTGTGTTCTGTGAGATATTGATTAATATCTTACTTTTCAAAGGGGGCATACTCATTTATGCTGAGCACTGTATGTTCAGTAATTATTAATGCATTTTAAATTTACTTCTTTTTGAATTTTTTGATTTGTAGTGTGAATAAAACTTTAGACTCAGACGCCTCATTGGTTTCAACCAAGTGATACCATGTGAAAGTGGGTTTTGCAATATAGAATTAAAGGATAGAGTTCTTGCTGCTAGTGAAGACAACTAGAGGGAGTATAGTGCCTTACCGTATATTATTTGCACTTGCAACTGAAAGCAAAAGCAGTATTAAGTAGAGATGAGCTGATCAATTTGCAAAGATCGAGTTATAGTTCAATTTCCTGAAAATCATTGTTTGACACAAATTCAAACATTTTGAAGTTCAATTCGCAAAATGGATTGCCATAATTTGTACAGATGTGATCAATACCTGGGCTATCACAGATAATCAATTTGCAGAGGAGCAAAGTTTCTCCGGCAAATTCATTTTTTATCTCCAGAATCGCTGGGTAAGTCTTTCTCGCCTGTAGAGTGTAACCTCTTATGTTCAGTGAGGTTCTCTCACTCCTCTCTCTCATATATATTTTATAAGCTATTATAATATTTCAATTCTTGAAATTTGCACAAATTTATTTGCTGTGAATCGAGTTTTGTGGGAAAATTCAGTGAAGTTGAATTTCAAAAGATTAGCTCATCTCTCTATCATTAAGCACTATTTTCCAACTAGTTCTGTCTCTGGATAACAAGAATTTTGTCATGTCTATGGAAGAGATTTGAAATTTTTTATCAGAACATCAAAAATCAACAGCTTTTAAAAATAAGTTAGTTTAAATTTTTTACCTAAGCACTTACTGTACATACACTATTTAGATTGACATATTGACTTCTGCTTATCTTTATTTCTAACCCCATCTATTGAGATATAACCATCTTTAATAAGAAGAACAACAAAGGTCACTTTAAACTTATGTGGACAGATCATGCAGATTCACTAACATCAGCAAGATAACTTAGTAACTCTTAACTTGTCTTAAACCTTGACTTAACATTCAGGATCCTGATAAGTGTGACCCAACATCACTAAAATACTTGATTTTATGATACTTTGCCACAAGATATCATTACTGTATGTGTTTATGCATGACAACACTATGGTAGTAATGCAACTTGCAGTCTGTTAATAGTATTATGCTCACATCATATCATTACATTGAATTTGATTGTAGTTAGAAATTATATTTCTAAGCCAAACTGTATAAAAGATAAGGGTGGACACTTCTGTGTGTTAGTAAATTGATTGGCAGGGATCTACAGTGAAATAACTAACTTAATTATGTGTACATTATTGATACTAATTCTGTGGTAAATGTATGTGTAGTGTTTGTTTTTTAATACATCTACTGGTGTTATTCAGCAGAAACAGAGTCCCCTGAAATAACACACAGGGTTATCAAGATTGGCGTTTGTATGCTTTTCTTAATGAAGAATCTAGAGTGAGTGTAATTACTCCAGTATAAACCGCCAATCTTGATGTAGAGTCTGCTGGAGTAATTCTACTCACTATAGTTATCAATTCACCTATTGTGTTACTGTAGAAGTATTTCCAATAGTTTGCCATTAAGGAATAGGCATGGCATTTTTCATAATCAAATTCATAAAGAGTATCCATAATTATTCCTACGCTTACAATTAATTTGTTTTCATTTATTTAGTAAGAATTTGTTTTTATTATTATTTATTTCTATAGCACCATTGATTCCATGGTGCTGTACATGAGAAGGGGTTACATACAAATTAGAGGTATCACTTACAGTAAGCAAACTGACAATGACAGACTGATACAGAGGGGAGAGGATCCTGCCCTTTCGGACTTACATTCTATAGGATGGTGGGGAAGGAGACAACAGGTTGGTGGGTTGCAGCAGTTCTGGTGTTGGTTGAGGCGATATCTCCGGTAGTGGTGAGGAGGTAGCAGGGTCATTGCAGGCTGTAAGTTTCCTGAAGAGGTGAGTTTTCAGGTTCCATCTGAACGATCCGAATGTGGTTGATAGACGGACGTGTTGGGGCAAAGAATTCCAGAGGATAGGGGATATTCGGGAGAAGTCTTGGAGGTGGTTGGGTGAGGAGCGAATAAGTGTGGAGGAGAGAAGGAGGTCTTGGGTGGATTAGAGATTACGTGAGGGAAGGTATTGGAAGATTATTTCAGAGCCATATGGGGGAGACAGGTTATGGATGGCCTTGTAGGTCAGTATTAGTAATTTGAACTGCATACGCTCAGGGAATGGGAGCCAGTGAAGAGATTTGCAGAGGGGAAAAGAGGAGGAGTAGCGTGGAGAGAGATAAATTAATCGGGCAGCAGAATTAAGGATGGATTGGAGAGGTGCGAGGGTGTTAGCAGGGAGGCCAGAGAAAAGGATGTTGCAGTAGTCGAGGTGGGAGATGATGAGGGCATGCACAATCATTTTAGTAGATTGAGGTTTGAGGAAAGGACGGATTCTGGAAATATTTTTGAGCTGAAGGCGACAGGTGGTAGAAAGAGCTTGGATGTGCGGTTTGAAGGACAGGGCAGAGTTAAGGGTTACTCCGAGGCATCAGACTTCTGGTACGGGGAAAGCGTGATGTCATTAATTGTGATTGAGATAGGTCAGGTAAGGAAGATGTGTGAGATGGGGGAAAGATGATGAGTTCAGATTTGTCGACATTGAGTTTGAGGAAGCGGAAGGAGAAGGAGGATATGGCTGATAGACACTCTAGGATTCTGGACAGCAAAGAGGTGACGTCTGGGCCTGAGAGGTATATCTGAGTGTCATCAGCATAAAGGAGGCACTGGAATCCGTGGGATTTTGAGTTGCTAAAGTCTTCTTAATGAATAATCAAGTCTTATAAAATCTGTCACATGCTAAGCATAATTTTTTTCTCAAGATGTATTGATTGATTCTACAAATTTTAGATTCATGTACATGATCTGCTGCATCTCTACACAACCTCAAATTATAAAGAGGTGCAATGCAACACCTAGAGACTTTTATGGGTCCAACTATACATCCCTATTCTTCTAATTTTGTCTAGAAACATTTTGATTGGTTTTCTGTTGGATTTTACATGCAATATATTGTAACAGAGAAGCTACTAAATTGACATATTTAGGTCACATTTTAACCAACTAGTGATTGGGCATCAGAAACGTGTTCTTGTTCTGCATTTGTTTGGTAAAACTTGGAATTGTTGGAAGTTTAGAAAAAGATGGAAGGTTTCCAATATACTCATCATTTTTTAAGCAACCAAGTAAACTTGCTATGTAACAGATGTGAGGGCTCCTCTCATCATGAAGAGCAGGCTCCTCCAGTCTGTTTGAGGGTTACCTTCACAGTAAATGGTATAGACAATGGCAGAAGAGGTATTTATCATGGCTGGCATTTCACACACCGACAGTTGTGAATTTATATCTGGCTGGAGTAAAGTACACCAAATTTAAGAAAATTGGTAAATCTTTGGACTGTTCGTGCACTAAAAAAATGAAATCTAATATCTGGACACTAGTTTAGGCTCACAGTGTCTTACAGCAACTAATTTCTTGAGCAAGTTTACCCTCATGATGTAAATTTATTTTCATTACAGCTTTTAAATCAAGCCACATAGGAGCAGTCAGCTAGTGGTCATATCTAGGCCTGTCTAATAAAAAATAGAAAAGGCCATGAAAAACCAAAAAACGCTGTGTTAACTGTAAAAAGAGTTATTAACTACCGTATATACTCGTGTATAAGCTGAGATTTTCAGCACCTTTTTTCGTGCTGAAAATGCCCCCTCGGCTTATACACGAGTCATAGGGCAGAAACCAGCGGGGGAGGGGATGCGGCGGCAGGAGTCGGTGTCTGGGATCATACTCACCCCTCCCTGTGCCATAGCTGAGGGTCCCTGCAATCCTGCGTTCTCCCCTGCTTCCTGCAGCTCTCCAGCACTGAGCGGTTATGTAATACCCGCTCATTAAGGTCATGTAATATGGACGCGATGCCACTCCCATGGGCGTGACCTCCATATTCATGGCCTTAATGAGCGGTATTACATCACCGCTCAGTGCTGGAGAGCTGCAGGAAGCCAGGGAGAACGCAGGATTGCAGGGACCCTCAGCGATGGCACGGGGAGGGTGAGTATGATGGAGGAGAGGACAAGGAGCACGGAGCTGGACTGGGGATAGAACGGTGGACGGGGGAAGCATGGAGGAGGACGGGGGGGAGAACGGAGGATGGGGGAAGCATGGAGGAGGACGGGGGGAGAACGGAGGACGGGGGAAGCATGGAGGAGGACGGGGGAAGCATGGAGCAGGACGGGGGGAGGACGGGGAAGCATGGAGGAGGACGGGGGGGAGAACGGAGGACGGGGGAAGCATGGAGGAGGACAATGAGCACGGAGCAGGACGGGGGGAGGATGGAGGGCACAGAGGAGCACAGAGCAGGATGGGGGGAGAGGATGGAGGGCACAGAGGAGCACAGAGCAGGGCGGGGGGGCACAGGAGGACGGAGAAGGAATGGGGGAGCACAGCGGAGGATGGAGCAGGAGGGGGGGAGTACAGAGGAGAATGGGGGAGCACAGAGCTGGATGGGGGAGCAAGGAGCAGGACCGGGGCAGCACAGAGCAGGAGGGCAGTTTATACACACGGCTTATACACAAGTCAATACGTTTTCCCAGTTTTTTGTGGCAAAATTAGGGGGGTCGGCTTATACACGAGTATATACGGTAAATTATAATTTCATCACACCTGAAGCTCTATAAAAAAACAAGTTACAAAATTGTTCTAAATATTTGCAAATCCAAAAAAGGTATTAATATCCAGATAACACAATTACAAATTATGTTCTTTTAAAATGTTTAAGATTATGATAAAAATTGAAAAGAACCAGCAATTCTTCTTTTTTAATTGGCCAATTACTGTATATACATGTTAGAATTCACAATCTTGACTTCAGTTGCATTTTTCTTTCTTTTGTAATTGAATCTGTTCCTTCACATATTAAATTATTCATAGATTGGTTCTTCTCCTGTTGGTATTTGTTAAGTTCATTTTATTCTTTCAAACTTTATTTGAGGTTATCCATACCTAATTTCATTTTTCATACTTTCCTTATTAGATCCATCAATTATTAACAGCATTAAATTGAGTCTACATTTATTCAGATGCCTTCCCAGTGCTGGACAAACAGAAAGCGTTCACTGCCAAGTACAGAATTTCTGAATGTGTAAGATGCTCAGTCAGTACTATTATTATTTTTTGACTCCAAAAAAATGAGAGTTGAAGCTGCATGCTAATCTAAATGCATGTTTGATTTCAATGCAGAAGATCATTTGATTGAATTTTCTATTCCAACTCTTTAGCAACATTGCCATCTGTACCATGTTGAAAATTGTGGATATGTTAAATTAAAATGCAGAAAGCCTTGTCCTTCGAGAATAAGCATATTAAATATTCTTTCAACTGAGAACTTGTGATGAAGCATAAATCAATCTCTAAAAACTTTATATAATGTATATTGGGATTATGACATGCTGCAGAGTTAAATTTTCACTTTGCCTTGAGATTTAAAATAGAATAATAACTAAGCTTTATGAATGTATAATACAAGTGCAAGTGCGACAAAAGATTTAGTTTATCGTTTTCCTATATTATTATTTTTTTTTACATTTATCAACTGAAGGAATATAGGTAGCACTCCAGACTACTCAAATGCAAAAAAAAATAGATCTGGCCATGTGCATAATGGCAATATTTCAGCTTATAAGTAGCTGAGCCTTTGTGAAAGATTTATTACAGTTTGCTAAGGCTAAGCCCCTTGATATCTGAAAAGTTTCCACGTGGGCAAACAAATATCTTTTTTTTTTTGCATCTAAACCATTTGGAAAGCCGCCTATAGTTTTATTTTTCTTATTTCATTAGTTATTTGGATTGCAACTATTGGACATGCACCAACTGCTCCATTGAAATTGGTGTTTCTACATCAGAGTATCCTAAAAAAATCAAGTAAATAAGGTTATTGTGGATATTTTTCCTTGTCAGTCTACATTAGAAAGAGTAAATAGTGTGATGTGAGTGACTATAAACAATGCAGAGGCAAATCTAGGTCTTACAGCATCTGGGGCAAGAATTCAGTTTGGCAGCCAATCCTATAGACAGCTTAAGCATTTCGAGTAGTTGTCATGTGGCTG
Source organism: Oophaga sylvatica (assembly GCA_033576555.1). NCBI lineage: Eukaryota > Metazoa > Chordata > Amphibia > Anura > Dendrobatidae > Oophaga > Oophaga sylvatica. The sequence continues at coordinate 1,273 of JARQOD010012921.1, read as the reverse complement.
CTTAAATGCAATTTGCATACTTAGTCATATGCTGACTAGCTGTTCTTCATCATTCTTTCAATATTCCATGAAATACTACAGCCACTTGTTCATTGCGAGAATCAGGAAGAGAAATTAGTCTACAAGTGACAGTAATGAAACAAAAGTATGAACTGTCAAGTAGAGCCAAATCCTGACAGTAAATACATTATACACTGTTAGGATTGGGCACGCTACATTGCTTAATTTTATAATTAACAACATTGTTTAGGTTTGTGATGAAAGTCTCCTGTCACTCTGTGATTCCAAACTTCTGACTCACAGCTTGAGCACTGGACGCTGTCAGGATTTTACTTTGCCGGCAGTAAGCGATTTGCATACTTCTGACCACATTCGACTAGACAGGCATGGCCTCACTCAATGCAAGTGAATTGAGTAAGGCAGTGCACATTTAATAGGTACATGGCGGATTGTATGCAAATCGCTTACATATGATTATGTGACCCCCACTCTCACTGCCGGCAAGAGAGAATCCTGACAGTGGACAGTGGTGCACTCTGTGAGGAATCAGAAGTCCGAAGTCACATACAGTGACTGGAAACTTTCATCATGAACCTGGACAACCCCTTTAATAGTCCTAAAATAAATACAAAACTTAACTTGTTAGACAGCAGACTACTTTATTAATATGGCCTTGTAATCTTACGCGTTATGGATTGTTACCTGTGTATGACATCAGAACCAATAATAGCACAAGAATACATCACCAGAACCACAATCAGCACATAAATACTGCACTAAAATCACAGATACAGCAATAGAAACCCTATCAGAGCAAAAATACATCAACATAACCAGAATTTGTATATTAGTATATGCCTCCTCACACATTATCCCCTGCTGTCCATACTGTCTCCTCACACACTCTCCCTCCCCGCTCCTCCTACTGTTTTCTAATACTCTACCCCATCCCCTGCTACTCAAACTGTTTTCCCAAACGTTTCTCCTTCTCCGTACTGCTGTCTCCTTAAACTTTTCCTTCTACTGCCCTCCATACACCCCACCTCATTGTAAATTACATAAATTAGATTACAATAAATCTTCACTTCCATTGGAGCTTTTACCATACAGACATTCACTGCACAGGAGAGTGATGTCAGTGATAACAACACCCTAACCCGGAAGTGCCAGCAGTCAGGTCTTTAATTATACTCATGCTTGAAAGGTGGAAGTACAATTAAAGGCTGGAAGTCGTTGTGTTACACTTTCTCTGGGCCAGCTGTCAGTTCCTTCT
>JARQOD010012920.1:0-17784 GCA_033576555.1 Oophaga sylvatica | reverse complement strand
CGCTCACCTTGTCTTCTCCGAATGGGGCGTATTCCTGATGTCCCAAACAATCGAAAAGGGGATTCATCAGAGAAAATAACTTTACCCCAGTCCTCAGCAGTCCACTGCCTGTACCTTTTGCAGAATATCAGTCTGTCCATGATGTTTTTTCTGGAGAGAAGTGGCTTCTTTGCTGCCCTCCTTGAGACCAGGCCTTGCTCCAAGAGTCTCCGCCTCACAGTGCGTGCAGATGCACTCACACCTGCCTGCTGCCATTCTTGAGCAAGCTCTGCACTGCTGGTGAAACACTTTTAAGAGACGGTTGTCATGTGTGCATTGCCACGAAGATCGTCGCGGTTGCACATTTTGACTTCTCACAGCTGAGCTGCTGTTTCTTTGTGTTTGGCAGCTAGGGAGTTAATTCTGTCTGTGCTCGGTGCTGGGACTGGGTGCAGTTTCTCCCGGCTGCAATTGATTATTTGTTGATTGGTTTCCTTTAAATTCCTGGTTGTCTGCTTGGGGAGTTGCCAGTGAAACCTTCATGCAGACCACAGATAGGAATGAATCTGTATAGACTTTAGTTGTGAGCTCCTTAGTTGTTCTAAGCTCAACTTGGTTAGAGTTTATTTCCCAGACCATTTATGTTCCTTTGGTGTTTGAGTGTGTATGCAAGCGAGTGTTATCCTGTCTGTCTTATATGTCTAATCTGTGTATTTAGCTAAGATCAGCCCATATCCCTTTGGTGGTAGTCAGGATCCTTCTTAGGACTGATTACAGGGTTCAGGGTCTGATAGGAGACAGGGTTAGGTTGAAGACTTGGACCTCTGAACCATTATCAGTACCTCCAAGGTGAGGGATTAGTTAGGACCCCAGTTTAGGGTCAGGTTAGATCCCGGTCCACCTCTTTCCTGTTTCAGCTCATCAAGTCCTCAAAATTAACCCTGAGTTCAGCAGATATCGTGTCAGGTAAATCTATTCTATACTTACATGCTGATGTTGCTATACTAGTTGTTGTATAGAGTGTTGTTCCTGTATTAATAGTTTACTGACATTGTATACATATCATTAGACAGCGTGACATTTTCACTGGCCCTAAAAATTATCTCCAGTTACCATGGATCCAGTAGCCCAGCTGGCTCTGCAGTTGCAGGGATTATCCATGGAGCTGACGGACATTAAGTCCAAAGTTTTGTCTCCCCTGGAGCAAACCAGAGTTGAACCTAAGGTTGCTCTCCCGGACAGGTTCACTGGTGGGCGAGACAAATTTTTCACCTTCCGGGAGGCATGTAAATTGTATTTTCGGCTTCGACCTCGATCATCAGGGAGTGAGGAGCAGAGAGTGGGAATTGTTATCTCACTTCTGCAAGGGGACCCTCAATCCTGGGCATTTTCCCTTCCTCCGGGATCCCCGGCTCTACTGTCTGTAGATCAATTTTTTACTGCCCTGGGATTGGTATATGATGACCCAGATCGGTCTCTCTTGCTGAGACAAAATTACGTAAGATACAGCAGGGAGATCGTCCGGCAGAGGAATTTGCTTCTGAGTTTCGTAGATGGGCCACAGATACTCAGTGGAATGACCCAGCTCTTAGGAGCCAGTTTTGTCATGGGCTTTCTGATAAATTAAAAGACGTTTTGGCTCAGTATGAGTCTCCTCCTTCTCTGGAGGCTGCTATGGCCTTAGCTATCCGTACTGATAGACGGCTTCGGGAGAGGGGTGAGGTAACCCCACTCCCTGTTGTTTCTCCACCTACCACTAAAGTCCCTTATGTTGAGGTTCCCCTTGTCTGTTCGGATGAGCCTATGCAGTTGGGAGGGACATCATTTCGTAGGAGGGGATTGGCGGTACGCCGCAGGACTAGAAGATGTTTTTTCTGCGGGAAAGAGGGACATTTTGTTGGAGAATGTCCATCCCGTGCCTTGTTGAGCCAAAAGTCGCCGGAAAACTGTTAATCCCAGGTTGTGTGGTGGACGACAACCTGGGAGTATGTATTTCATCCGCCAGTTCTTCTCAGTTCCTTGTACCAGTGGAGGTGGTAGTTGGTACGAGAGTGGAGAGATTGTCTGTTCTTCTTGATAGTGGTTCCGGGGCTAATCTGGTTGACGCTCAGTTTGCTCAGGCTCAAGGTATGCATCTGAGTGTATTGGTCAAACCGATCCCTATATTCTCCATTGACGCCAGGCCTCTCGGCCAAGGTAGCTTTGTTTATGAGGTTCATAACATTGACCTTCGGGTAGGGGCAATACATAGGGAACAATTATCTTGTTATGTGTTGGAGGGTCTACCTACTCCCATTGTGTTGGGACTTCCTTGGTTGGTTAAACATAACCCTGTGATTAATTGGCAGTCCAGAGAAATAAGCCAATGGGGTGAGTTTTGCAAAAGCAACTGCATGAACACAGTCATCAGTGCGGTCGTGCCTAGTACATTGCCTCCTTTTTTGGAGGATTTTGGGGATGTTTTCTCTGAGGAGGGGTGTCAGGAGTTGCCTCCTCATCGCGTGTATGACTGCTCTATTAATCTCCTTCCTGATGCTAAGTTGCCTAAAGCTAGGTTGTATAATCTTTCTGGTCCTGAGAGGCAGGCTATGAAAGATTATATTTCTGAAAGTCTGGCCAAAGGGCATATTAGACCTTCATCTTCCCCAGTAGCCGCGGGGTTCTTCTTTGTGAAGAAGAAAGATGGAGGCCTACGCCCTTGCTTGGATTTCCGCGAACTTAATCAGATTACTGTTCGAGATCCGTATCCACTCCCTCTTATTCCTGATCTCTTCAATCAAATTGTTGGCGCCAAATGGTTTTCTAAATTGGATCTCAGGGGGGCGTATAATCTGATTAGGATAAAAGAGGGGGATGAGTGGAAAACGGCGTTTAACACGCCGGAGGGACATTATGAGAACCTAGTCATGCCTTTTGGTCTGACTACTGCACCAGCAGTATTCCAACATTTTGTTAATGACATTTTTCGTCACCTTGTGGGGCTGTTTGTGGTTGTATATTTGGACGACATTTTAATTTACTCGCCAGATCTTGTGTCTCATCAGGAGCATGTGAGACAGGTGTTGCAGATCTTGCGAGACAATAAATTATACGCCAAACTGGAGAAGTGTGTATTTGCCGTACAGGAACTTCAGTTTTTGGGTTTTTTGGTGTCAGCCTCCGGTTTCCGTATGGACCCTGAAAAGGTGAGAGCAGTGCTTGAATGGGATCAGCCAGGGGATCTTAAGGCTCTGCAGCGTTTTTTGGGGTTTGCTAACTACTACCGGAAATTTATTTGTAATTTCTCATCTGTCGTCAAACCTCTCACTGACATGACAAGAAAAGGGACGGATTTTTCTAAATGGTCGGACAAAGCTTGCCAAGCCTTTTCCTCTTTGAAGAAATGTTTTGCTTCGGCACCCGTTCTCATCCAACCAGATGCATCTCAGCCGTTCATTGTGGAGGTGGATGCGTCTGACGTAGGGTGGGTGCTATATTGTCCCAGGGTCCGTCCCCTGGTAAATGCCATCCGTTCGCTTTCTTTTCTAAGAAATTGTCGTCCGCCGAAAGGAATTATGATATCGGCAATAGGGAACTTTTGGCCATTAAGTTAGCTTTTGAAGAATGGCGTCACTTTTTGGAGGGGGCAGTCCACCCGGTTACCGTTATTACTGATCACAAGAACCTGTTGTATTTGGAATCCGCTAAGCGTCTGAATTCCAGACAAGCTCGATGGTCGTTGCTTTTTACCAGGTTTAATTTTGTCGTCACTTATCGCCCGGGGTCTAAGAATGTAAAGGCTGATGCCTTGTCTCGCAGTTTCCCAGGGGCCGGGAAAACGGATGACCCGAGTCCTATCCTTCAGGAGGGGGTGGTAGTGTCGGCTGTATTTTCTGAGCTTGAGGAGGAGGTGTTAGAGGCTCAGGGGGACGCCCCTGAAGGACCTCCAGGGAGACTGTTTGTCCCAAATCTGTTGAGACAAAAGGTTATTGAGGCACATCATAATTCTGCTCTAGCAGGACATCCAGGGAGTAAGGCTACTTTAGATCTCCTTTCTCGCCGGTTTTGGTGGCCTAATGCTAATAAAGATGTTATAACTTTTGTCGCGTCATGTGGGGTGTGTGCTCGCTCTAAAACCCCTCATACCCGTCCGTCTGGGACCCTTTTACCCTTGAAACTTCCGGAGCGTCCATGGACTCATTTATCTATGGACTTCATTACGGACCTTCCTCCGTCGTCAGGGAATACTGTCATACTGGTGGTTGTTGACAGGTTCAGTAAGATGGCACATTTCGTTGCTCTTCCTGCACTCCCTAATGCTAAAACTCTGGCGCAGGTGTTCATTAGGGAGATCGTTAGACTTCATGGGTTGCCTTCTGATGTGGTGTCAGATAGGGGGTCTCAGTTTGTGTCCAAATTTTGGAGGGCATTTTGTTTACGTCGGGGGATGCAATTGTAATTTTCCTCGGCTTTTCATCCGCAGACCAATGGTCAGACAGAGCGTCTGAATCAGAGCTTAGAGACATATCTCCGGTGTTTTGTCTCAGAGAACCAAGAGGACTGGTCTTCTTTCTTGCCTCTGGCAGAGTTCGCTCTTAACAACAGGCGGAGCGAGTCCACTGGTAAGTCCCCGTTTTTTGGGGCATATGGTTTTCATCCCCAGTTTTGTACTTTCAATGGGGGGGGCCCTTCTGGGGTTCCTGAGGAGGAGCGTTTCTCGTCGTCACTTGCTTCTGTGTGGAGAGGTGTATTGAATAATCTGAGTGCGATGGGGAACCGTTACAAACGTATGGCTGATAGGAGGAGAGTTTCTGGTCCAGATCTGAATGTGAACGATCTGGTATGGTTGTCTACCAGGAATATAAAACTTAAAGTGCCCTCCTGGAAACTGGGTTCCAGATTCATCGGGCCGTACAGGATCAGTTCCATAATTAATCCTGTGGCATTTCGTCTGGACCTCCCTCCTACGTTTAAAATTCATAATGTGTTCCACAAGTCATTACTTAAAAGGTATGTGGCACCAGTCATACCGTCACCTCTACCTCCTCCTCCTGTGTTGGTCAATGGTAACTTGGAATTTCAAGTATCAAAGATCATTGACTCACGTCTGAATCGCCGGTCCCTTCAGTACTTGGTGCATTGGAAGGGGTATGGTCCAGAGGAGAGGACGTGGGTCCCTGCGTCTGATGTTAACGCAGATCGTTTGGTTCGGACCTTCCACAGAACTCACCCGGGCAGGCCTGGCCCTGAGGGTCCGGAGGCCCTCGTAGAAGGGGGGGTACTGTCATGTGTGCATTGCCACGAAGATCGTCGCGGTTGCACATTTTGACTTCTCACAGCTGAGCTGCTGTTTCTTTGTGTTTGGCAGCTAGGGAGTTAATTCTGTCTGTGCTCGGTGCTGGGACTGGGTGCAGTTTCTCCCGGCTGCAATTGATTATTTGTTGATTGGTTTCCTTTAAATTCCTGGTTGTCTGCTTGGGGAGTTGCCAGTGAAACCTTCATGCAGACCACAGATAGGAATGAATCTGTATAGACTTTAGTTGTGAGCTCCTTAGTTGTTCTAAGCTCAACTTGGTTAGAGTTTATTTCCCAGACCATTTATGTTCCTTTGGTGTTTGAGTGTGTATGCAAGCGAGTGTTATCCTGTCTGTCTTATATGTCTAATCTGTGTATTTAGCTAAGATCAGCCCATATCCCTTTGGTGGTAGTCAGGATCCTTCTTAGGACTGATTACAGGGTTCAGGGTCTGATAGGAGACAGGGTTAGGTTGGAGACTTGGACCTCTGAACCATTATCAGTACCTCCAAGGTGAGGGATTAGTTAGGACCCCAGTTTAGGGTCAGGTTAGATCCCGGTCCACCTCTTTCCTGTTTCAGCTCATCAAGTCCTCAAGATTAACCCTGAGTTCAGCAGATATCGTGTCAGGTAAATCTATTCTATACTTACATGCTGATGTTGCTATACTAGTTGTTGTATAGAGTGTTGTTCCTGTATTAATAGTTTACTGACATTGTATACATATCATTAGACAGCGTGACAACGGTCCTGGTGCTTGCTGGTCTTTCTTGGGCGCCCTGAAGCCTTTTTTGGCAACAATGGAACCTCTCTCCTTGAAGTTCTTGATGATGCGATAGATTGTTGACTGAGGTGCAATCTTTCTAGCTGCGATACTCTTCCCTGTTAGGCCATTTTTGTGCATTGCAATGATGACTGCACGTGTTTCTTTAGAGATAACCATGGTTAACAGAAGAGAAACAATGATGCCAAGCACCAGCCTCCTTTTAGGCTATGTGCACACGTTGCGGAATTGCCATGGAAATTTCCGCGGCAATTCCGCACCTCCCTGCGCGGGAAATCCACATATTATAGGTATGCGTATTCCCGCTAAACACTAGCGTTTTGCAAGCGGAATTAGCTTGCAGAATGCTAGCGTTTTACAAGCTATCTGGCAGGGTGGTCACACGAGTCAAACAAGTGTTTGACTCGTGTGACCAACTTTTTACTATTGATGCCGCCTATGTCGCATCAATAGTAAAAAGATCTAATGTTAAAATAATAAAAAAATAATAAATAATGATATTCTCACCTTCCGGCGTCCCCGCAGCTTTCCCGCCTCTCAGCGACGCTCCCGGCAAGTTCCGTTCCCAGGAGTCCTTTGCGGCAATCATCCCGATGACGTAGCATCTCGCGAGACCGCTACATCATCTGGGTGATCTCGCAAAGCACTTCTGGGAACGCGATTGGCGGGAGCGTCGCTGAGAGGCGGGAAAGCTGCGGGGACGCCGGAAGGTGAGAATATCATTATTTTTTATTTTAATTATTGTTTTTACATGGATATGGTACCCAGGGCTTGGAGGAGAATCTCCTCTCCTCCAGACCCTGGGTACCATCCGCACATGAACCGCTTACTTTCCGCATGGTGGGCACAGCCAATGCAGAAAGTAAGCGGTTCAATGCATTCCTATGGCGGCGGAATCGCCGCGGTTCCGCAAAAAAAAATGAGCATGCTGCGGATTCTCCCGCGATGCGATTCCGCCGCAGAAAAACCCGCAGCATGTGCACAGCATTGCGGAATCTCATAGGCCTTAATGAGTTGTATTGTGTAAGCAGTTTTGCCGCGGTTTCGCGGCGTTTCCGCCGTGAAAAACCGCGGCAAAACCGCTAAAAAACCGCAACGTGTGCACATAGCCTTAAAGTGTCCAGTGGTGTCATTCTTACTTAATCATGACAGATTGATCTCCAGCCATGTCCTCATCAACACCCACACCTGTGTTAATGGAGCAATCACTGAAAAGAGGTTAGCTGGTCCTTTTAAGGCAGGGCTGCAATGATGTTGAAATGTGTTTTGGGGGATAAAGTTCATTTTCTAGCCAAATATTGACTTTGCAAGTAATTGCTGTTAAGCTGATCACTCTTTATAACATTCTGGAGTATATGCAAATTGCCATTAGAAAAAGTGAAGCAGTAGACTTTGTAAAAATTAATATTTGTGTCATTCTCAAAACTTTTGGCCATGACTGTACAGCGCTGAAGCAGATCCAAAATGAGAGTGGTCTGTGAATAAAAAGACAAAAATTCGAGTGATTCAGGAAAGTGCTGTATCTGTATTGTCGCTCAGTGTGACAATTGATGGAGCTGAGATACAGTATACAGCAGTAACAGCACTTTTATAAGAGTCTTTTATTATTCTTCACACACTGCAAACAAGGACATCATTATGGGTTTACCTCAATGCTATTTTTGCTACTAAAACAAAATCCTGATTCCAAGGTTGTGTCACAGAAAATGTGCTTGCTGCATTGTAAGACGGGCAAGCCATATTTTTTTAACATCCAAAAGAAAAATCTATATAATCCAGAAATGCAAATACACCTGTCTGCCTCGCAGAGTATGCGCATTGTAAAACATACATTTTTTTTTGCACAATTCATTGTTGTAAATAGTTCAATATTAGACATGCCACCTGAATACAGTGGAATCCAATATAATACATAATAATAATAGTAATAATAATAATAAAAAAGAAAGAAGTAAAAGGTTTTGGACTGTTTACATAATTTAACCCCTTAGTGACAGAGCCATTTTGCAGCTTAATGACCGGGCCAATTTTTACAATTCTGACCACTGTCAATTTATGAGGTTATAACTCTGGAACGCTTTAACGAATCCAGCTGATTCTGATATTGTTTTTTCGTGACATATTGTACTTCACGTTAGTGGTAAAAAAAATTTTATATGACTTGCTTTTATTTATGAAAAAAATGGAAATATGGCGAAAATTTAGAAAATTTCGCAATTTTCAAACTTGAAATTTTTATGCCCTTAAATCAGAGAGATATGTCACACAAATTTCTTAATAAATAACATTTCCCACATGTCTACTTTACATCAGCACAATTTTGGGAACAAAATTTTCTTTTGTTACGAAGTTATAAGGGTTAAAAGTTGACCAGCGATTTCTCATTTTTACAACACCATTTTTTTTTAGGGACCACATCACATTTGAAGTCACTTTGAGGGTCTATATGATAGAAAATACCCAAAAGTGACACCATTCTAAAAACTGCACCCCTCAAGGTGTTCAAAACCACATTCAAGAAGTTTATTAACCCTTCAGGTGCTTCACAGGAGCTGAAGCAATAAGGAAGGAAAAAAATGACATTTAACTTTTTTTGCGAAAGCTTTACTTCGGAACAAATTTTTTTTTATTTTCACAAGTGTTAAAAGAAAAAATGAACCACAAAATTTGTTGTGCAATTTCTCCTGAATATGCTGATACCCCATATGTGGGGGTAAACCACTTTTTGGGCGCACGGAAGAGGTCGCAAGGGAAGGAGCGCCGTTTGACTTTTTCAACGCAGAATTGGCTGGATGCCATGTCGCGTTTAGAGAGCCCCTGATGTGCCTAAACAGTGGAAACCCCCAACAAGTGACCCCATTTTGGAAAGAAGACCCCTTAAGGAACTTATCTAGATGTGTGGTGAGCACTTTGAACCCCCAAGTGTTTCACAAAAGTTTATAATGCCTGGATGTGAAAAAAAACAAACAATTTTCAACAAAAATGATTTTTAGTCCCAAATTTTTGATTTTCACAAGGAAATTGGACTCCAAAAATATGTGGGGGGGGAAACTGTTTGGGCGCACAGCAGGGCTTGGAAAGGAAGGCCACAAGGGGTGATCGGGGACCCTTTTTCTCTCTCCTCTGATGTCGGATCACATCAGAGGAGAGAGAAATTAAATGGCACACCATTTTTTTTTGTTGCGATCGCCGTTATAGGGTTAATAACGGCGATCGCAACATCGGGGTCGGTAAAAACCGACCCGATTCATGTTCTCTGGGGTCTCGGCTACCCCCGGTAGCCGAGACCCCGGAGAAAATGCACCTCTGGGGGGCGCCATTCACTTTTTCCACAGCGCCGTTAATTAACGGCGCTGTGGTTTAAGTACCCTTAATGACCGCCGTTAAAAGGCGTATCGGCGGTTGTTAAGGGGTTAATTAGTCTACAAATTCTGAAACTTCAGTGTGTGATTAAGTACGCTGCAGGTCACCTTCCTTTACCATCCATTTACCCACAGAGAGATAGGTTGAGGTCAGAACCACTGCACCCAGCAAGCTAAGTGTTACATCGATGGATTCAGGGTCTGCCTTCATCATGCTGCTCTCAGATGAGGTAGCAAAAAACTCCTTTAATTAAATCTATAGTGAGGCAGTGTTAACAGTTCCCTTCAAGTAACTTTCTGATGTAAAGGAATTTTATAAAAATGCTATAAATCTTACATTTGCTCTTAAAACTTACAGAAAACTCACAGAGAATATAGTGTAAAATCGTAGATCTAGGCTTTCAAAGGTTATATATGCTAAAATAGGCTCTTAAAAACATTGAAACGAAGGTCATGCAATATTTGTCCATCATTGACTTACATTTTATGAATACATCTTGTTCACCTCAAACAGCTAATTAGCTACCAAAATTTGCATTTTTTTCGGAGGTGTACAGAAATACAACCATTTAATTTATACACACATCCAGACTAAAGCAACTGTTAAAGAAATATTTGTTATAAGCAAATATGGCACAAAAATTCAATTTTGCGACTAAACCTTTCTAACATTGATGAAGAATGATTATTTTAAGGAACTTAATAGGAACAATTATGACAGTCAATGAGTGAAAATGTAATTTTTGGCTCCTGCCATGTTAACATGTCAGTTTTTATGATTTGCTTGTGGAGCATTAAAGCAGAAATAAAACATACAAAACCAATTAATTTGAGGGGTCTTATTTTCCCCAAAATGTCATCATTTTGCTTCCGTTTTGTCTTCTATCGCTCTATAAACCCCTTAACACCAAAGCCTGTTGTCACCTTCTTGACAGAACCTCATTTTTCTAATCTGACATGTCACTTTATGTGGTAATAAAAATATCAAAGACTGACTGTCACTTCCAAACAGAGGGCGATAACGCACCAGCGATCACGATAACGACTTAACCTGGCGAGATCGCTAGTAAGATTCCAAACACAACTCATCAGCGATCTGTATAACGACCTCTGCGGTCGTTGGGAAAACCTAGTCCCACCTGCGACGCTGGTGAAGTCGTTCATAAAGGGTGTCACACTCAGCGATTCAGGCTCACCAGCGGGACACCAACTACCAAAAAACGGCTCAGAACATTCATAAGCGATCAGCGACATCTCAGCAGGGGCCACATCGCTGCTACATGTCACACACAGCTGCGTCGCTAACGAGATCGCTACTGCGTCATAAATGGTGACGCAGTAGCGATCTCGCTAGCGATCTCGCTTAGTGTGGCATACCCTTTAAGAGTAGCCATCTCCATATGTGTTAATCACAGCAGGATTCTACCTACCCATAGAAATGTAGGCTATCAGCACAGGAGAGGATTCACATTTGGATAGGTTCACAGCAAAGAGGATCGCCTGATTGTGGCTGCTGGGCAGTAGTGCAATTCCATTTTCATACATTTCATGTTTGCATGCTATAGCGTTACAGTGCAACTTTTTGTTAGTTTTATGTGGTAATATCTTTGAAAGTCTTCTTCCAATCCCAGTGATTCTGAGATTGTATTTTTGTGACACATTGTATTTCATAATTGTGATACTTTTAGGTGAATTAGCTTGTGTTTATTTATGAAAATATTGAAAACTTGGCAAACATTTTTTATGAAAATTATCATTTTGTTAGGTTTTTAAAAGGGTTAAACATTTAACAGCAATTTTCATTTTTTCAACAAAATTTTTGCTAAATCTATTTTTTTTACAGACACTTTCATTTTGAAGTGACTTTGAGCGGCCTATATGACAGAAAGCCCATAAAGCTGATAACATTTTAAAAATTACAACCCAAAAAGTATTCAAAACTGCATTCAGGAAGTTTGTTAACCCTTCAAGTGTTTCACAGAAATTTATGCAAAGGTGAATCAAAAATTACCTTTTTAAAATTTTTCATTTTTACAAGCTGTAATTAGAGAAATTGAAATGAAATGTTTAATTGAATTGTTAAAGAAGTTGTACACTACTTGGACATCTTTTTTCATACTCCTTGCTTGCCCTATTAAAATAATAAAGCCTATACTCACCTACCGTGTTGGCGCCATTCCCGTGGTGTCAGCATTCGTTCTCCTTGGGGCTCTGTGCGGTCTTGTCACACATGATGACGATGCCCAATCAGTGGTGGCGTCAGTGTCCCCGCCTCCTGTCGAAGTGAGCAGGAAGAGAAGTCCGAGATCCACTGCAGCCCGGAATTCCTCTTCATGTTTGATTTGCCAGAAGGCGGGGACAGTGACGACAACGCTGATTGGGCACCAGCATCACATGTTACAACACAACATGAGAGCCCTGGGAGAGCGAGTGCCAACACTGTGGGAATGTCACCGTCACGGGAGGTGAGTATAATCTTTATTATTTTATAGGGGCCAAACATTTTGATCAATAAGGGTTGTCTTAGTAGTGGACAACCCTTTTAAAACAATTTTTACTCAACCTGATGATACCTGTGGTCAGAATATACTGTTTGAGCACATAGCATGGCACAGAAGCAAAGGTGTGCCAATTGACTTATAGAGGACAATTTCAGCTGTCTTGTTTTCCATTAAAGTATTGTCCCAAAAATTTTTTTACAAGTATATCAGAAAAAAAATGGAACCCTAAATAAGTAAAGCAATGTCTCCTGATTCTGCCAATATCTGCTATGTGGTCAGAAATTGCTGATAGGGCTCACAGCAGGATTCCTATTTAACTTTTGAAACAAAATTTTATCTGGCGTTGATTGTGGATGTCATGCCAAAACTGCAGAAACCACACACAATGGACCCCATTTTGAAAATTACACAAATGAAGGAATTCAACTACAGTGGGGAAAAAAAAGTATTTGATATATTGACAATCTTTCCCACCTACAAAGAATGGAGAGGTCTGTACATTTGTATCGTAGGTACACTTCAACTGTGAGAGACAGAATCTTAAAAAAAATCCAAAAATCACATTGTATGATTTTTACATAATTAATTTGCATTTTATTGCATGAAATAAGTATTTGATACAATAGAAAAACAGATCTCAATATTTGGTACAGAAACCTTTGTTTTACAGAGGTCAGACATTTCCTGTAGTTTGTGACCAAGTTTGCAGCAGGGATTTTGGCCCACTCCTCCATACAGATCTTCTCCTGATCTTTAACCTCTTCACCCAGAAGCCGGTTTTCACCTTCTTGACCAGGCCAAATTTTACAATTCTGATCAGTGTCACTTTATGTGGTAATAACTCTGGAACGCTTAAACGGTTACCCCTGATTCTGTGACTGTTTTCTCATGACATATTGTTCTTCACTAAAGTGGTAAAATTTGTTTGCTATGACTTGCATTTATTTGTGAAAATATTGGAAATTTGCCTAAAATTTTGCAATTTTCAAACTTTTTATTTTTATGCCCTAAAATCAGAGTTATTTCACATAAAATAGTTAATAAATAACATTTCCCACATGTCTATGTTACATCAGCACATTTTTGGAAATGCAATTTTTTTGGGTAGGAAGTTATAAGGGTTAAAAGTTTTTTTTAGGGACCACATCACATTTGAAGCTAATTGGATGGCCCATGACCGAAAATACCAAAAAGTGACACCATTCTAAAAACTGAACTGCTCAAGGTGTTCAAACCCACAGTCAAGAAGTTTATTAACCCTTCAGGTACTTCACAGGAATTAATGGAATGTGGAAGGAAAAAATGAACATTTAATTTTGTTCACAAAACATTTAATTTAGACCCAAATGTTTTATTTTTGCAAGGGTAATAGGAGAAAATGGACCCCAAAATTTGTTGTACAATTTCTCCTGAGTATGCTGATACACTATATGTGGAGGAAATCCACTGTTTGGGCACATGGCAGAGCTCGGAATTGAAGCAACCCCATTTGACTTTTTGAATTTAAAATTTGTTGGATTAATTAGCGGATTCTATGTCGCGTTAAGAGAGCCCCTGATGTGCCTAAACAGTAGAAACTCTTCACAAGGGAAACCATTTTGGAAAATAGTCCCCACGGGGAACTTATCTAGATGTGTAGGGAGCACCTTGAACCCCCAGGTGCTTCACAGATGTTTATCATGTTGAGCTGTGAAAATAAAAAAATCAAATTTTTAACACAAAAAAATGTTCTTTTAGACCCAATTTTTTTTAATTTTCACAAGGGTAACAGGAGAAAGTGTTCCATAAAATGTATTGTGCAATTTCTCCTGAGTACTCTGATACCCAAAATGTGGAGGATAACTACTGTTTGTGGGCATGGCAGGGCTTGGAATGGAAGGAGCATCATTTGACTTTTTGAATGGAATCATTAGCGGTTGCCATGTCGAGTTTGGAGAGGCCCTGATGTGCCTAAAAGAGTGTAAACCCGCCACAAGTGACCCCATTTTAGAAACTAGACTCCTGTTGTGAATAGGCTGGAAATGAGTTCTGAGCAGAAGCTCCCTCTGGTGGTTACAAACGGTACTGGACTGTCCAGTGAAGATTGTGAGGATTGGGAATCAGGTGTTACTGACTGGTCTTATATAAGGGAGTCGCCTTCCCATCAGGGTTGCCGGTGATCAATTGTTCTGGTCTCAATCCGTGATTCCTGTTTCCTTGGTAGCCTGCTGTGTCGTTTCTGAATCTCCTGCTAACAGATAAGACATTTTCTTCTTTTTGTTTTTGTGCTTGATTTTTGCATTTTTTGTCCTGCACTTCTGTGGGGGCCTTCAGGGTCCCCTCTGGGGGCTTTTGCCCTCTCAGTTCAGTTCAGCCACTGATGTTTGTACATTTGCTTTTTCCAGTTTTTTCAGTGGCTGCTGTTTTGTTTTTGGTTACACCAGAGAACTAATTTAGGTGGTAGAGGTCGTTTGATCTCAGGTGTTTTTGAAATTAGTAGAGTTGGTGCTTTTCAGGGTTTTTTGAGATTGCAGTAAGTGCCCTTCCTATCCTTTTCTATTTAGTAAGTTTGGGCCCCAACGTTTGCTCATACTATTTTCTGTCTGTGTCAGTATTTCTTCTTGTCTAACCGCCATTACATGTTTGGGGGCTTTCTATGTTCTTTGGGGATCTGCTCCGGGGCAGATAGCTTTCCTCTTTCTATCTTTAGGTGTAGTTAGTTTCTCAGGCTGTGACGAGGCGTCTAGGACCAACGTAGGAACGCTCCACGGCTGCCTCTAGTTGTGGTGGTTAGTCAGGGTACTGCATCTCATAGTTTCCAACTGCTCTGGTGTATTTCCATTTTTTGCCTGCTCTCCTCAGCTACCAAATCATAACAGTATCACCGGCCTAAACTAAAAATTATATGGTACTCACAGAAGGGAAAAATATTGTGGAAAGAAAAAAGTTGTCAGAGTTGTCAGAGATTTTTTTTTCTGTTTGTTGCATTTTTTTTTCCCTCTGTATCTCTGGGTGCTGAGGAGGATTTTTTTTTTCTCTCTCAATGGAGTTTGCACAGTTGTCTGGCCGTGTGGATCAGCTTGCCACTGAGGTTCGGAGTATTGCTACCTATCTTGCTAGGTTGCCTGTTGTGGAACCTAGGATTCCCATGCCAGATTTGTTTTTAGGGGATCGAGCTAAGTTTCTGAATTTCAAAAATAACTGTAAATTGTTTTTTGCCTTAAAATCTAAGTCCTCAGGGAACGGAGCGCAGCAGGTTCAAATTGTCATCTCTCTCCTGCGCGGCGACCCTCAGGATTGGGCTTTTTCCCTGACACCTGGGGATCCTGTTTTGAGTGATGTTGATGCGTTTTTTCAGGCTTTGGGGTTATTGTACGATGAGCCTAATGTCACTGATCAAGCTGAAAAAACTTTGTTGGCATTAAGTCAGGGGCTTGAGGACGCTGAGTTATACTGTCAGAGATTCCGTAGGTGGGCAGTCCTGACCAAATGGAATGACGACGATTTGGCAGCTCTTTTTCGGAAGGGACTGTCGGATAATGTGAAGGATGTTATGGTGGGATTCCCTGTTCCCTCTGGTCTCAATGATTCTATGTCATTAGCGATTCAAATTGACAGACGTTTGCATGAGCAGAAAGGTATGCGTGGAATAATGTTGCCTTGTGAACCTGCTTCTGAATCCATGCAGTGTGATAGAGTGGTTTCTGGGGCACAGCGTCATGAATTTCGAAAGCGCAATGGGTTATGTTTCTTCTGTGGTGATGCCGCTCATGCTATTTCAGTCTGCCCTAAGCAGGGAAGACGTTTTGCACGCTCAGTTGTCTTGGGTAGTGTTCAGACTAAGTTTTTATTAACTGTTACTCTGATATGCTCTCTGTCCTCATTTTCTGCTCAGGCTTTTGTTGATTCTGGAGCAGCTATTAACCTGATGGATTTTGATTTTGCTAAACATTGTGGGTTTCCCTTGATACCCCTACGGAAGTCTATTCCCTACTGGGGATCGATTCTACCCCTTTGGCTGAGAATAAACCTCAGTTCTCTACTCAGGTGATAATGAGGGTAGAACCTGATCATCAGGAGAGTTGCAAATTTTTGGTTCTGTATAATCTGCATGACATTATCGTACTGGGTTTCCCTTGGTTACAGTCTCATAATCCTGTTTTGGATTGGAAATCTGTGTCTGTTACCAGTTGGGGCTGCCAATGTGTTAATACCAACACTCCTGTTTTTTCTGCCTCCCCCCAGGCTCAGGATGTTCCTGACTTTTTGATTGATTTTTCTGATGTGTTTAGCGAAAGTAAATCTGCAGCCTTACCTCCCCATAGGAGCTATGACTGCGCTATTGAATTAGTGCCTGGTAGTAAATTCCCTAAAGGTCGCCTTTTTAACTTGTCTGTACCTGAACATGACGCTATGCGGTCTTATATCAAGGAGTCATTGGAGAAGGGTCATATCAGACCATCCTCTTCACCCTTAGGTGCCGGTTTTTTCTTTGTGGCCAAAAAGGATGGTTCATTAAGGCCGTGTATTGATTATCGTCTCTTGAACAATATTACTGTGAAATATCAATATCCTTTACCCTTGATCTCTGATCTGTTTTCCAGGGTGAAAAACGCTACTTGGTTTACCAAGCTTGACCTCAGGGGGGCATATAACCTTATTTGCATTAAGCACGGGGATGAATGGAAGACGGCATTTAATACCCCTGAAGGGCATTTTGAGTACCTTGTGATGCCCTTTGGGCTCACTAATGCTCCTTCTGTCTTCCAGTCCTTCATGAATGACATTTTCAGGGATTTTGTGGATAAATTTCTGATTGTTTATTTGGATGATATCTTGATTTTTTCCAATGACTGGGACTCTCATGTAAAACATGTTCGGACTGTGTTCCAGATTTTGAGAGAGAATGCTCTGTATGTGAAGGGATCAAAGTGTCTTTTTGGCGTTCAGAGGATCTCATTTCTGGGATTCATTTTGTCCCCATCTGTTATTGAAATGGACCCGGTCAAAGTTCAGGCCATCTGTGATTGGGTCCAACCTACTTCTTTAAAGGCTCTTCAAAGATTCTTGGGTTTTGCCAATTTTTATCGTAAATTTATTGGTAATTTCTCTGTTATTGTTAAACCATTAACTGATTTGACCAAGAAGGGTTCTGATGTGGTGAATTGGCCTCCTGAGGCAGTCTCTGCATTTCAGGAACTTAAGCAGAGATTCACTTCTGCTCCTGTTCTATGGCAGCCTGATGTTTCTCTACCATTTCAGGTGGAGGTTGATGCCTCTGAAATTGGGGCAGGTGCCGTTTTGTCCCAAAGAGATCCAGAGACCTCTAAAAGTAACCCTTGTGCCTTTTTCTCTCGAAAATTTTCTCCCACTGAACGTAATTATGACGTGGGTAATCGGGAGTTATTAGCCATGAAGTGGGCTTTTGAAGAGTGGAGACATTGGCTGGAGGGAGCCAAACATCAGGTGGTGGTCCTTACGGACCATAAGAATCTAGTTTATCTGGAATCTGCCAAGCGACTTAATCCTAGACAGGCCAGGTGGGCCTTGTTTTTCACACGTTTTAATTTTGTGGTTTCATTTCTTCCTGGCACTAAAAATGTTAAGGCGGATGCCCTCTCGAGGAGTTTCCTGGCGGACTCTCCTGAGTTATCTGATCCTTCTGTTATTTTGAAAGAGGGTGTAGTTCTTTCCGCCATCTCGCCCAATTTGAGACTGGCTGTGGAGGGGTGTCAGGAGGATAAGCCCGAGCGCTGCCCTGTTGGGAAATTGTTTGTCCCGGACCAGTGGAAAAAGAGTGTAATGTGTTGTGAATGGGTTTGAGATGAGTTCTGAGCAGACGCTCCCTCTGGTGGTTACAAGCGGTACTAGTGAAGATTGTGAGGACTGGGAATCAGGTGTTACT
>JARQOD010012919.1:0-17793 GCA_033576555.1 Oophaga sylvatica | reverse complement strand
TGCATTTTGGGGACAAAGCAGGGGTTTAATCTACGCGGCCATAATACCGCCACATGCCTGGGGTAGTGCGCGTGTACCCCAACACGGGACGTACCCGAATATAACCCCCACACACGTCATACACCTAGTACAACCCACACAAGTCATACCCTAGATACAACCCCACACACTTCAGACACCTACATACACCCCCACACACGTCATCACCTAGATAAAAACCCACACAAGTCATACACCTAGATACAACCCCACACACTTTCAGACACCTACATACACCCCCACACAGTCATACACTAGATACAACCCCACACAAGTCATACACCTAGATACAACCCCACACACGTCAACACCTACATACAACCCACACAAGTCATACACCTAGATACACCCAACACGTCAGACACCTAGATACAACCCCACACAAGTCATACACTAGAACAACCCCACACAAGTCATACACCTAGATACAACCCCACACAAGTCATACACCTAGATACAACCCCACACAAGTCATACACCTAGATACAACCCCACACACGTCAGACACCTAGATACAACCCCACACAGTCATACGCCTAGATACACCCCCACACACGTCAGACACCTACATACAACCCCACACAAGTCATACACCTAGATACAACCCCACACAAGTCATACACCTAGATACAACCCCACACACGTCAGACACCTAGATACAACCCCACACACGTCATACGCCTAGATACACCCCCACACAAGTCATACACCTAGATACAACCCCACACACGTCAGACACCTAGATACAACCCCACACACGTCATACGCCTAGATACACCCCACACACGTCATACACCCCCACACACGTCATACACCCCCACACACGTCAGACACCTAGATACACCCCCATCCACGTCATACACTGCCAAACACGTCATAAATGTCATACACATCATATAACCCATATATAGTATACCCCATACACGTCATATACCCCACACACATTATATATACACATTACACACCTGCGTAAATGTTATACACCCCGTTTTACACTATATACCCCCACACATATTATATACTCCCATATACAGCACACTATACACCCCTACACATTACATACCCCCCTATACAGCACACTATATACCCCCATATACAGCACACTATACCCCACACATTACATACCCCCATATACAGCACACTATATACCCCCATATACAGCACACTATATACCCCCATATACAGCACACTATATACCCCCACACACATTACATACCCCCATATACAGCACACTATATACCCCCATATACAGCACACTATATACCCCATATACAGCACACTATATACCCCCACACACATTACATACCCCCATATACAGCACACTATATACCCCCATATACAGCACACTATATACTCGGCCTTTGTGGATCTCACCTGTCACCTTTGAAACCATGAATGAGTTTCCAGGTTTGAATTTACTGAGGGACATAAAAGAATCGTCAGTTTCTGGGATTCTGATAATTTACAGTCGGACACAAAATGTGACGTTTTACCTCAGTGACTCCACGCCGTTCCTGGTGGACTTCACAAAGAACTGCAGTCGCCCTTTCCGGGTTATGTCCACCAGGCCGCCATTGTTATCGATGACCCCATAGTGTATGGCCGCTCTGCATAGGCTGGACATCTAGAGGAGAGCAAATGGCCCTGGTGAGATGAGTGAAATGGGACAATGGTAGACAGGAAGGGGAGGAGCATGTATGGGAAGGGAGGAGCATAGACAGGCAGAGGGCAGAGCAAAGACAGGAAAAGAAGTAACATCTGTAGGAAAGGGAGGAGCATATATACAAGAAAGGCAGGGGTAGAGACAGGAAAAAGGCGGAACAGAGACAGGAAGGGAAGGAAATTAGATAGGAAGGGTAAGATGCAGAGACAGGAAGGGGAGAAGCTGGGAAAGGAAGGCAGGAGCATAGACAGGGAGAAGGGGAACAGAAAAAGGGAGGAGCCTAGACAAGAAGGGGAGTGGGAGTGGCAGAGACAGGAAGGGGAGTGGCAGAGACAGGAAGGGGAGTGGCAGAGACAGGAAGGGGAGTGGCAAAGACAGGAAGGGGAGTGGCAAAGACAGGAAGGGGAGTTGCAAAGACAGGAAGGGGAGTTGCAAAGACAGGAAGGGGGGACAAAAGGTTAGAGAAGTAGGAATGAAATGAAGGATGGAAAGCAAAAAATGGGAAAGTCAGAGTAAAAGTGAAAAAGCCGAGAGACAGGAAGGGGAAGAGAATAGAAGGAATAGGAAAACTGGAAGAAGTGGTAAAAATTAAGGTGAGGATCATAGAGGGGAGAAATCATAGGGACAAAGGAAAAGCAGGAGCACAGAAAGAGGGGCAAAACATGAAGGGGAGGGCAAAGAAAGGGGCTTGGTATAAATGGTGAGGGGCATAGCCAGCAGTATGGGGGCACGCAGAAGCATCTATCACAGCCTCCCTCTATCACAGCCCTACACTGCAGCCTGTTCAGCCCTTGTCTTAGTATTAGATCTAGTTCCTGATCCCTCTCCAGTGAGGGCCCTGCACAGTTTGTGGCCTAGGAGGTGAGCCCTGCGGGGCCCCTTTTAGTCTCGGGGACCCACAGCCGCAGCTGGACCTCCTATATAAAATCACCTCCAGGAGACACTTACGCTTTCGTAGAAAAGGGTCCCAAAGATCTTCACTTTCTTATTTGCGCAGCCGGACGGACAGAAATACCTGGAACCAATAAAACCGTTAGCGAAATCCCTCAGAGCGTCACCGATCACCGATGTGGGAGAGCGTCAGCATGCAGGACATGTGCAACTAACATAAAATGTGGCATCTGCTGGCGTTCTCCGGTATCCTGCACAGAAAATGGGAGGAGCTTCAGGACTGAGCGCTAACTGCTGCCAGGGTCACATCACACACAGCTCTGATGTGGCAACTGGGAGGGGCTAATCCAATCTGCTCCTAAATCCTGAGGATTCAGGGTGCAGTGACAGCAGAAGGTGCAGTCAGAGAGGAGCGGAGGATCTGGAGCCTCCGCATGTAGAAATATTACGGTAAGGAAAGATCCAGAACGAGGACATTGTTTATTTTGTCACCTGAGCTCCAACCCATAAAAACAGTCCATGAGTTATACCGCCAGCGCCAAACAACCCTCCCCCGACGGCCAGTCCTCTTCATCTCGCTGTGGATTGTTATGTCGCTGTGGTTACCCCAAATTTACACCACAGCAAACCCATTTATTTCCATAAGGAATGTGAGGGGTGAAAATGAACAGTGAGCGAGGAGGCGCGGGAATAAGCGCTCGCCCCGTCCACTGCCAAAAATGGGCTCAGTGAAAAGCCGACGAAAGCAAAATATTCATACAGAAGAAAAAGCTCCAAACACACGGCACAACGCGTCCTCCACAGCCCAGATCACATTCTCCTGCACCATTGAGAGGGGAGAGGAACCTGCTGCAGGTGTGGGGTATTTCCCTGCTCCCTCTACGCCTGCTAAGTGGGCGGGCTCCTCCTGATATCAGAACAGAGTTCACTGAACCAATCAGATGTTTTCTCCTATGGCTGCTCCTCCTCCCTTCTCACAGACACAGAGAGACCTGCAGCTGCATCCCCCTCTTCCAGCCAGTGCATGACATGGCAACATTATCAGAAGCTGAAGGTGCTGAGGTGTTTGGCTACGGTCACACGGCCAGTAATCATCATAGGACAAGCAGGTTGTGCAGACGCACGTTTACACACATTTCTGTCCTGTTGAAAAACTGATTGCAACTGGACGTTATTTTAACATTGAAGTCTATGGATCGGTTCTTCATTTCATCAGTAAATATTAGACCTGTGACCTGAGCCTCGCACTGCAGCTCCCCTGCACAGCAATGTCCGCAAATATCCCACCCACGAGCGCGTACCTGTTACAGGTGGATCCCTTACACTTGTCTCTCATCCGCGTCTCACATTTGATGACTTGAGCTAAAAAAGAAAAGAATAGATATCAATTGACTGATGTCACCGCTGTTCTCTAAACGTCACCGCTGGTCTCTACTATTGTCACCACTGGTCTCTAAAAATGTCACCACTGGTCTCTAAAAATGTCACCACTGGTCTCTAAAAATGTCACCACTGGTCTCTACTGATCTGCAGTCTCAGCGATGTCACCGCTGATCTCCAGTGACCATGCAGTCTCAGTGATGACACCGCTGATCTCCAGTGACTCTGCAGGGTCAGTGATGACACCGCTGATCTCCAGTGACTCTGCAGGGTCAGTGATGACACCGCTGATCTCCAGTGACTCTGCAGGGTCAGTGATGACACCGCTGATCTCCAGTGACTCTGCAGGGTCAGTGATGACACCGCTGATCTCCAGTGACTCTGCAGGGTCAGTGATGACACCGCTGATCTCCAGTGACTCTGCAGGGTCAGTGATGACACCGCTGATCTCCAGTGACTCTGCAGGGTCAGTGATGACACCGCTGATCTCCAGTGACTCTGCAGGGTCAGTGTCAGTCGGGGGTCTCTATTCTCACTTTTCCTGCAGTACGGTCGTGTGTCTCGTATGTGGCACTTACTCATCAGGTTTTCCTTGGTGGGCGTTTTTGGTGGCGGCGTTTTTGGCTGCGGTGTTTTTGGCACCACTTTGGGCTTGTTGATCTTCTCATGAACCCAGATCAGGGTCTCTTCAGGGACACGAGGAGATTCGATCTCATTGGTTTCATCTGTCTCCACTGTTCCGGCGTGCTTGTCACCTGCTGAAGAACAGGGCAATGTCTGATAAAACATCACTGAACGGTGTCCCCACAGCCTGGACCCCGCCCAGAACCCTCCCCAGGACAGGGCAGTGTCCCCAGAGCCCGGACCCCCACCCTGGACCCTCCCCAGGACAGGGGGCTCCGCTTATGGCAATTACTTCTTAGACATAAATGCCTCTTTCTGAACACGAGGACAAGTAAAAGTAATCACAGAAGGATGAGCGGAGGAACACGTCCAGCGTCCAACACAAAGCCACTGACCACAGAGGACTCCGTGCCGGCAGCACAGGACTGAAAGTAATACAGCCAACAAGCATAGGCGGGAGGGTGGGAGTTATACTGCACTGGTCATTATAGGATGGATGGAATGAGCAATGATTCCTGCAATCTGCGAGGTCAGGAAAGAACGGAGTATAATCTGACGCCTCAAAGCCAAGACCCAGACGGTGATCTGAACCTCACCATGCCTTAATGGCGGCCCGTAAACCAGCAGGCGGGTTCTGGTATCGCAACGGGCGGATGATGGAAATCACAGATCAAAATGTGTAACAGACACGGAATCCGAGAGCTGCAGGCAGATACTATAGAAATAGAGGAGCAGATCACAGGAGCACCGGAAGGTGCGGAGGAGGACGGAGCTGCCCCCGATCACCGAGAGGAGGACGAAGCTGGCCCCCATTATAGACAGGAGGACGGAGCTGCCCCCGATCACTGAGAGGAGGACGAAGCTGGCCCCCATTATAGACAGGAGGATGGAGCTGTCCCCGGTCACTGGGAGAAGGACGAAGTGGGCCCCCATTATAGACAGGAGGACGGAGCTGCCCCCGATCACCGAGAGGAGGACAAAGCTGGCCCCCATTATAGACAGGAGGATGGAGCTGTCCCCGGTCACTGGGAGAAGTACGAAGCGGGCCCCCATTATAGACAGGAGGACGGAGCTGCCCCGATCACCAAGAGGAGTACGAAGCGGGCCCCCATTATAGACAGGAGGACTGAGCTGTCCCCGGTCACTGGGAGAAGGAAGAAGCGGGCCCCCATTTTAGACAGGAGGACGGAGCTGTCCCAGATAACTGGGAGAAGGACGAAGCTGACCCCCATTATAGACAGGAGGACGGAGCTGTCCCCGATCACCAGAGGAGAATGAAGCGGGCCCCCATTTTAGACAGGAGGATGGAGTTGCCCCCGATTACCAAGAGGAGAATGAAGCTGGCCCCCATTATAGACAGGAGGACGGAGCTGTCCCCGATCACCAAGAGGAGAATGAAGCGGGCCCCCATTATAGACAGGAGGACGGAGCTGCCCCCGATCACAGAGAGGAGAACGAAGCGGGCCCCCATTATAGACATTAGGACGGAACTGCCATTATAGACAGGAGGACGGAGCTGCCCCGATCACCGAGAGGAGAACGAAGCGGGCCCCCATTATAGACAGGAGGACGGAGCTGCCCCCGATCACAGAGAGGAGGACGAAGCGGGCCCCCATTATAGACAGGAGGACGAGCTGTCCCCGATCACCGAGAGGAGGACGAAGCGGGCCCCCATTATAGACAGGAGGACGGAGCTGCCCCGATCACGAGAGGAGAACGAAGCGGGCCCCCATTATGACAGGAGGACGGAGCTGCCCCGATCACCGAGAGGAGAACGAAGCGGCCCCCATTATAGACAGGAGGACGAGCTGCCCGATCACGAGAGGAGAACGAAGCGGGCCCCCATTATAGACAGGAGGACGGAGCTGCCCCGATCACCGAGAGGAGGACGAAGCGGGCCCCCATTATAGACAGGAGGACGGAGCTGCCCCGATCACACAGAGGAGAACGAAGCGGGCCCCATTATAGACAGGAGACGAGCTGTCCCCGATCACCGAGGAGAAGACAAAGCGGGCCCCCATTATAGACAGGAGGACGGAGCTGTCCCCGATCACCGAGAGGAGAAGACAGACGGGCCCCATTATAGACAGGAGGACGGAGCTGTCCCCGATCACCGAGAGGACGAAGCGGGCCCCCATTATAGACAGGAGGACGGAGCTGCCCCGATCCCCGAGAGGAGAACGAAGCGGGCCCCCATTATAGACAGGAGGACGGAGCTGTCCCGATCACCAGAGGAGAACGAAGCGGGCCCCCATTATAGACAGGAGGACGGAGCTGCCCCGATCACCGAGAGGAGACGAAGCTGGCCCCCATTATAGACAGGAGGACGAGCTGCCCCCGATCACTGGAGAGAAGGACGAAGCGGCCCCCATTATAGACAAGGATTAGACGGAGAGCTGTCCCCGATCACCGAGAGGAGGATGAAGCTGGCCCCATTATAGACAGGAGGACGGAGCGTCCCCCGATCACCGAGAGGAGGATGAAGCGGGCCCCATTATAGACAGGAGGACGGAGCTGTCCCCGATCACCGAGAGGAGAACGAAGCGGGCCCCATTATAGACAGGAGGACGGAGCTGTCCCCGATCACCTGAGAGGAGAACGAAGCGGGCCCCCATTATAGACATGGAGGACGGAGCTGCCCCGATCACGAGAGGAGAACGAAGCGGCCCCCATTATAGACAGGAGGACGGAGCTGTCCCCGATCACCGAGAGGAGATGAAGCGGGCCCCCATTATAGACAGGAGGACGAGAGCTGTCCCGATCACCGAGAGGAGACGAAGCGGGCCCCATTATAGACAGGAGGACGGAGCTAGTCCCCGATCACTGAGAGGAGAACGAAGCGGGCCCCCATTATAGACAGGAGGACGGAGCTGTCCCCGATCATCGAGAGGAGAACGAAGCGGGCCCCCATTATAGACAGGAGGACGGAGCTGTCCCCGATCACGAGAGGAGAACGAAGCGGGCCCCCATTATAGACAGGAGGACGGAGCTGTCCCCGATCACGAGAGGAGAACGAAGCGGGCCCCCATTATAGACAGGAGGACGGAGCTGTCCCCGATCACCGAGAGAGAACGAAGCGGGCCCCCATTATAGACAGGAGGAGGAGCTGCCCCGATCACGAGAGGAGAACGAAGCGGGCCCCCATTATAGACAGGAGGACGAGCTGTCCCCGATCACTGAGAGGAGAACGAAGCGGGCCCCCATTATAGACAGGAGACGAGCGAGCTGCCCCCGATCACCGAGAGGAGAATGAAGCGGCCCCCATTATAGACAGGAGGACGAGCTGTCCCCGTCACGGGAGAAGAAGCGGCCCCCATTATAGACAGAGACGGAGCTGTCCCGATCACGAGAAGGACGAAGCGCCCCATTATAGAAGGAGGACGGAGCTGCCCCGATCACGGAGAAGAAGCGGCCCCCATTTAGACAGGAGGACGGCTGCCCCGATCACCAGGGAGAAGAAGCTGGCCCATTATAGAAGGAGACGGAGCTGTCCCGATCACCAGAGGGAATAAGCGGCCCCATATAGACATAGGACGGAGCTGCCCCCGATCACCGAGAGGAGAACGAAGCGGCCCCCATTATGACAGGAGGACGGAGCTGCCGATCACGAAGGAGAACGAAGCGGGCCCCATTATAGACAGGAGGACGGAGCTGCCCGATCACCGAGAGGAGACGAAGCGGCCCCATTTAGACAGAGGACGGAGCTGCCCCGATCACCGAGAGGAGACGAAGGGCCCCATATAGACAGGAGGACGGAGCTGCCCCGATCACTGGGGGACGAACGGCCCATATAGACAGAGGACGAGCGGCCCCATATAGACAGGAGGACGAGCTGTCCCGATCACGAGAGGAGACGAAGCGGGCCCCCATTAGACAGGAGGACGAGCTGCCCCCGATCACCGAGAGAGGAAAGCGGGCCCCCATTATAGACAGAGGACGGAGCTGTCCCGATCACGGGGAGGAGAAGCGGCCCCATATAGACAGGAGGACGAGCTGTCCCGATCACCGAAGGAGACGAGCGGGCCCCTTATAGACAGGAGGACGGAGCTCCCGATCACGAGAGAACGAAGGGCCCCCATTATAGACAGGAGGACGGAGCTTTCCCCGATCACGAGAGAACGAAGCGGGCCCCATTATAGACAGAGGAGGAGCTCCCCGATCACGAGGAGAACGAGGGCCCCATTATAGACAGGAGGACGAGCTGCCCCGATCACCGAGAGAGACGAAGCGGGCCCCATTATAGCAGGAGGACGGAGCTGCCCCGATCCCAAGAGGAGAAGAAGCGGGCCCCATTATAGACAGGAGGACGAGCTGTCCCGGTCACGGGAGAGGACAAGCGGGCCCCCATTATAGACAGGAGACGGAGCTGTCCCGATCACTGGAGAAGGACGAAGCGCCCCCATTATAGACAGGAGGACGAGCTGTCCCGATCACCGAGAGGAGAAGAAGCGGGCCCCCATTTAGACAGGAGGACGAGCTGCCCCGATCACCAGAGGAGAAGAAGCGGCCCCCATTTAGACAGGAGGACGGAGCTGTCCCGATCACCGAGAGGAGAAGAAGCGGGCCCCCATTATAGACAAGGACGGAGCTGCCCCGATCACGAGAGGAGAACGAAGCGGGCCCCATTATAGACAGGAGGACGGAGCTGCCCCGATCACGAGAGGAGACGAAGCGGGCCCCCATTATAGACAGGAGGACGGAGCTGCCCGATCACCGAGAGGAGACGAAGCGGGCCCCATTATAGACAGGAGGACGGAGCTGTCCCCGATCACCGAGAGAGACGAAGGGCCCCATTATAGACAGGAGGACGGAGCTGCCCCGATCACCGAGAGGAGGACGAAGCGGCCCCCATTATAGACAGGAGGACAAGCTGTCCCCGATCACGGAGAGACAAGCGGGCCCCATTATAGACAGGAGGACGGAGCTGCCCCGATCACGAGAGGAGACGAAGCGGGCCCCCATTATAGACAGGAGGACGGAGCTGTCCCCGATCACCGAGAGGAGATGAAGCGGCCCCATTATAGACAGGAGGCGGAGCTGCCCGATCACCGAAGGAGACGAAGCTGCCCCCATTATAGACAGGAGGACGGAGCTGCCCGATCACTGAGAGGAGAACGAAGCGGGCCCCCATTATAGACAGGAGGAGGAGCTGCCCCGATCACCGAGGAGAACGAAGCGGCCCCCATTATAGACAGGAGGACGGAGCTGTCCCGATCACGAGAGAAGAAGCGGGCCCCATTATAGACAGGAGGACGGAGTGCCCCGATCACCGAGAGGAACGAAGCGGCCCCCATTATAGACAGGAGGACGAGCTGCCCCATCACGAGAGGAGAAGAAGCGGGCCCCCATTATAGACAGGAGGACGGAGCTGTCCCCGATCACCGAGAGGAGGACGAAGCTGGCCCCATTATAGACAGGAGGACGAGCTGTCCCGATCAGAGAGGAGAACGAAGCGGGCCCCCATTATAGACAGGAGGACGGAGCTGCCCCGATCACCGAAGGAGACGAAGCGGCCCCATTATAGACAGGAGGACCGAGCTGTCCCGATCACCGAGAGGAGAAGAAGCGGGCCCCATTATAACAGGAGGACGGAGCTGCCCCGATCACAAGAGGAGAACGAAGCGGGCCCCATTATAGACAGGAGGACGGAGCTGTCCCCGATCACCGAGAGGAGATGAAGCGGCCCCCATTATAGACAGGAGGACGGAGCTGCCCCCGATCACCGAGAGGAGATGAAGCGGGCCCCCATTATAGACAGGAGGACGGAGCTGCCCCGATCACCGAGAGGAGAACGAAGCGGGCCCCATTATAGACAGGAGGACGGAGCTGCCCCGATCACCGAGAGGAGAACGAAGCGGGCCCCCATTATAGACAGGAGGACGGAGCTGTCCCCGATCACGGAGGGGACGAAGCGGCCCCCATTATAGACAGGAGACGAGCGTCCCCGATCACCGAGAGAATGAAGCGGCCCCCATTATAGACAGGAGGACAGAGCTGTCCCGATCACGAGAGGAGAACGAAGCGGGCCCCCATTATAGACAGGAGGCGGAGCTGTCCCCGATCACACGAGAGGAGAACGAAGCGGGCCCCCATTATAGACAGGAGGACGGAGCTGTCCCCGATCACCGAGAGGAGACGAAGCGGGCCCCCATTATAGACAGGAGGACGGAGCTTCCCCGATCACGAGAGGAGAACGAAGCGGGCCCCCATTATAGACAGGAGGACGGAGCTGTCCCCGATCATGAGAGGAGAACGAAGCGGGCCCCCATTATAGACAGGAGACGGAGCTTTCCCCGATCACCGAGAGAACGAAGCGGGCCCCCATTATAGACAGGAGGAGGAGCTCCCCCGATCACGAGAGGAGAACGAAGCGGGCCCCCATTATAGACAGGAGGACCGAGCTGTCCCCGATCACCGAGAGGAGTACGAAGCGGGCCCCCATTATGGGCAGGAGGACGGAGCTGCCCCGATCACCAGAGGAGAATGAAGCGGGCCCCCATTATAGACAGGAGGACGGAGCTGTCCCCGTCACTGGAGAAGGACAAAGCGGCCCCATTATAGACAGGAGACGGAGCTGTCCCAGATCACTGGGAGAAGGACGAAGCTGACCCCCATTATAGACAGGAGGACGGAGCTGTCCCCGATCACCAAGAGGAGAATGAAGCGGGCCCCCATTTTAGACAGGAGGACGGAGCTGCCCCCGATCACCAGAGGAGAATGAAGCTGGCCCCCATTATAGACAGGAGGACGGAGCTGTCCCCGATCACCAAGAGGAGAAGAAGCGGGCCCCCATTATAGACATAGGACGGAGCTGCCCCGATCACCGAGAGGAGAACGAAGCGGCCCCCCATTATAGACAGAGGACGGACTGCCCCCGATCACGAGAGGAGAACGAAGCGGGCCCCCATTATAGACAGGAGGACGGAGCTGCCCCCGATCACCGAGAGGAGGACGAAGCGGGCCCCCATTATAGACAGGAGGACGGAGCTGTCCCCGATCACCGAGAGGAGACGAAGTGGCCCCATAATAGACAGGAGGACGGAGCTGCCCCGATCACTGGAGAAGGACGAAGCTGGCCCCCATTATAGACAGGAGGACGAAGCTGGCCCCCATTATAGACAGAGACGAGCTGTCCGATCCCGAGAGGAGACGAAGCTGGCCCCCATTATAGACAGGAGGACGGAGCTGCCCCGATCACCGAGAGGAGGGGAGGACGGAGCTGTCCCGCGATCACCGAGAGAACGAAGCGGGCCCCCATTATAGACAGGAGGATGGAGCTACCCCCGATCACTGAGAGGAGAACGAAGCGGGCCCCCATTATAGACAGGAGGACGGAGCTGTCCCCAATCACCGAGAGGAGAACGAAGCGGGCCCCCATTATAGACAGGATGACCGAGCTGTCCCCGATCACCGAGAGAAGGACGAAGCGGACCCCCATTATAGACAGGAGGATGAAGCTGTCCCCGATCACCGAGAGGAGGATGGAGATATCCCCGATCACCGAGAGGACAGAGATATCCTCCCCAGTCACAGAGAGGACATAGCTATCCTCCCCAGTCACACAGTGGATGGAGCTGCCCCCGATCACCGAAAGGAGGATGGAGATATCACCGAGAAGAGGACAATGCTATCCTCCTAGTTACAGAGAGGACGGAGCTATCCACCCCCAGTCACAGAGAGGATGGAGCCATCCTCCCGGTCACAGATAGGACGGAGCTATCCTCCCCAGTCAGAGAGGACGGAGCTATCCTCACTCGGTCAGAGCTATCCCCCAAACGTCACAGAAAGGACGGAACTATCCACCCCCAGTCACAGGACGGAGCCATCCTCCCCGGTCACAGAGAGGACGGAGCTATCCTCCCCAGTCAGAGAGGATGGAGCTATCCTCCCCAGTCACAGAGAGGATGGAGCTTTCCTCCCCAGTCACAGAGAGGACGGAGCTATCCTCCCCAGTCACAGAGAGGACGGAGCTATCCTCCCCGGCCACAGAGAGGACAGAGCTATCCTCCCAAGTCAGAGAGGACGGAGCTATCCTCCCCATTCACAGAGAGGATGGAGCTATCCTCCCGGGTCACGGAGAGGACGGAGCTATCCTCCCCGGTCACAGAGAGGACGGAGCTTTCCTCCCCAGTCACAGAGAGGACGGAGCTATCCTCCTCGGTCACAGAGAGGACGGAGCTATCCTCCCCGGTCACAGAGGACAGAGCTATCCCCCCTGGTCACAGAGCGGAGGACAGGGCTATCCCCCCCTCCCACGACTGACCTACCGGGAGGGTAATCCTTACATTTTACCCTTTAGTACCCCCCTACAGACTTTTACCTTTGTAGCACAGGTTATTTTTGCAGCTGCCTCCATAGCTGGGGGGACACTCAGAGCACGGCCGGCCATTCCTATAAGGGGCTTCACCAATCCAGTTTCCCCTGAGAAGGAACATGAAGTATTATCAGTGACTTGTGCAGCAGAGTCTTCTCAGCAGGGCTGATGAATGGCGGCAGTGTGCGGCGGATGCACACAGACATGCAGAGAATGGCCTCATGGCGCCACTTATCACACTTGCAGCCACTGCTCGGCCCATCACAGGGGTGTGATGAAAGGTGTGATTGTGCCGGGGCCGGACAGGACGGGACTCTCACTTTGGAGAATAGTTGCAGACGAGGTAGACGGCGTTCTCCCAGATCTCCCCCCACACGTTCATCCTCTTGCAGACGTTCACCGCGCAGCCCACTTTAGTGGTTGTGGCCCAGACGATCTGGAGATGGAAAAGACGAGATGAATGGCAGCAGGTTGGAGACAGGTCAGCCGTGGTCAGAAGCTTGGGAGGTCGGGGATTGGGGGCGACGCCGGCTAGACCGCAGGGGAACATCGCAGGTACAATCCCAGACAAGGTCTCCAGCTGTGTCAATGGCGGATCTGTGAACGTGGTGGGGATGTGGAGGGGTCAGGGTCCACATAAACCAGTGCCCAAGGGCCCCACAACCCTTAAGTATGGCCCCTACAGTGACTGGCACTAACCTGGGTGAAATGGGTGCACATGGGTCCCGAGCACCGTTCCGGGCAGAAGGGGTTACACTCATGAGGGTACGGATACGTGTAGTCCTTCACCTCGTCGTACCAGGACTGGACGTGGAAGGCCGGAGAGCGATACCTTGGAGAGGAGAGAACATTATATACGGCTTATTACAGAGCGGTGACACCGCCGTCTGTGCTGCCGCCGTCTGTGCCGCCGCCGGCTGCGCCCCCTGTCCTCACCTGCCCCAGTGCACCGCCAGGTTCTGCCCGATAGACATGAGCAGACTCGGGGGTCCGTGCTCCCACAAGCACTGCTGGGCCCAGGCCTCCGACGAGCGCTCCAGATCATCGTCCCACGTCTGTAAAGGAAACAAAACACTTTGGTTTAGTTCTCCTAGCGGCTAAACCGCTTCCTGTCAGTGAATGGAAACACTTTACATCCAAGGGCTAAAAGCCTGCCGTTGCCGAGTACTGCAGACCCCAATGTCACCACGTATTGGTCCGTTATAACAGCCTGATACACTGTCACAGACTATCAGCAGTGGATCATCCTCAGCTCAGGCCATCACTGGATTTCAATAAATGATTTGTCAGACACTGACAGCAAGCAGAGAGTTTAAAGACGACAACATATGATGGAAAAAATTCACAAGTTTCTGCCTCCCCCGCTGCAGTCACGGGTTACAGTAAAAGCAGATGTTCTCCTCGGGTCAGGGAACACGACCCAGAAAAAGTACAGTGGGCCGGACACATGACCGTGGGCCGCACCTGCAGCGGATCAGCTCCATCACCTGCAGAGCCGCCTGTTGTGTTTGGACATACACAGACTTCCATCCCCTCCTGCTCTGACTCTCATTAATGACAAGGCACCATCACTGCACAGAAGCCTTCCTGCAGGCAGGAGAGGGTTAACTCCAGAATGCTGGACACATCCCCATCTTCTAGCGGGAGCCCCCGCTGCTGGAGGAAAGGGATCTTTACTGTACGAGCAATAATTATATTGTAAAGATCCCTTTACTCCAGCAGCGGGGGGGGGGGGCTCCTGCTAGAAGATGGGGATGTGTCCAGCATTCTGGAGTTAACCCTTGTACTACTTATCTAGCCACCACCACTAGGGGCACTGTGGAGTCATCATTCTAACTGGATCCACCAGGATTGTAGGATACCTCATTCTCTGCCCTCTTCTCAGAAACAACAGGGAAAACAAGAGTCCAAAAATCTAGTATAAGCGGGATACATCCATCACTAGACATCAGCGGTGACATCACTGAGAATGCCTCCTATCCATCACCAGAGATCAGAGGTGACATCACTGAGAATGCCTCCTATCCATCACCAGAGATCAGAGGTGACATCACTGAGAATGCCTCCTATCCATCACCAGAGATCAGCGGTGACATCACTGAGAATGCCTCCTATCCATCACCAGAGATCAGAGGTGACATCACTGAGAATGCCTCCTATCCATCACCAGAGATCAGAGGTGACATCACTGAGAATGCCTCCTATCCATCACCAGAGATCAGAGGTGACATCACTGAGAATGTCTCCTATCCATCACTAGAGATCAGCGGTGACATCACTGAGAATGCCTCCTATCCATCACTAGAGATCAGAAGTGACATCACTGAGAATGCCTCCTATCCATCACCAGAGATCAGCGGTGACATCACTGAGAATGTCTCCTATCCATCACCAGTGATCAGAGGTGACATCACTGAGAATGCCTCCTATCCATCACTAGAGATCAGCGGTGACATCACTGAGAATGCCTCCTATCCATCACCAGAGATCAGCGGTGACATCACTGAGAATGCCTCCTATCCATCACCAGATCAGCGGTGACATCACTGAGAATGCTCCATCCATCACAGAGATCAGGGTGACATCACTGAAATGTCTCCTATCCATCACTAGAGATCAGAGGTGACATCACTGAGAAGTCTCTATCCATCACCGAGATCAGCGTGACATCCTGAGAGTCTTTATCCTCATAAGATCAGCGAAACATCCTGAGAATGTCTCCTATCCACATAGAGATCGAGGTGACATCACTGAGAATGCTCCTAACCATCACCAGAGATCGCGGTGAATCACGAGATGCCCCTATCCATCACCAGAGATCAGAGGTGACATCACTGAGAATGCCCTATCCATCACTAAGATCAGCGTGACATCACTGAGAATGCCCTACCATCACCAAGATCAGAGGTGACATCACGAGATGTCTCCTATCCATCACTAGAGATCGTGGTGACACATGGAAGTCCCTACCATCCCAGAGATCAGTGGTGACATCATGAGAATGTCTCCTATCCATCACCAAGATCACGTGACATCACTGAGAATGCTCCTATCCATCACCAGAATCAGAGGTGAATCACTGAGAGTCTCCTATCCTCACTAGAGATCAGCGGTGACATCACTGAGAAGCCTTCTACCATCACTAGATATCCTGTGACATCACTGAGAATGTTCCTATCCATCACCAGAGATCACGTGACATCACTGAGAATGCTCCTATCATCACCAAATCAGCAGTGAATCACTGAGAATGCCTCCTATCCAGCACTAAGATCAAGGTGACACATGAAATGCCTCCATCCTCACTAAGATCAGCGGGACATCACGAATGCCTCATCCATCACTGGATCAGAGTGACATCAGAGAAGCCTCCTATCCATCACCAAGATCAGCGGGACACACTGAGAATGCCTCCTATCCATCACCAGAGATCAGCGTCATCACTGAGAATGCCTCCTATCCATCACCAGAGATCAGGGACACAGAGAAGTCTCCTATCCTCACTAAGATCAGAGGTGACATCATGAAATGTCTCCTACCATCACAGATCAGCGTGACATCACTGAGAATTCTCCTATCCATCATAGGATCAGCGGTAACATCACTGAGAATGTCTCCTACCATCACTAGAGATCAGAGGTGACATCACTGAAATGCCTCCTATCCTCACCAGGATCAGCGTGACACACTGAGAATGTCCTATCCATCCCAGAATCAGCGGTGACATCATGTGCTCCTATCCAAAGATCAGAGTCAACTGAAAGCTCATCCATCACAAGATCACGGTGACATCACTGAGAATTTCTCCGATCCACACAGATCGTCACCGGAAGTCACTCAAATCCGCAAATACAAAGTACACGAGCTACACTAGATCCACACACTGGAGTCACAAAGCTACCACAATCCTATCATAGTCATCATACTCACACGATCTCACCTAAAGTCACCACAGACAGTAACAGTCTAGAGTAAAATATCTACAAGAAGACACACCTCCTCAACAGTAAATGAGCTCCACCTCCATAGACACCAGATCTCATCCCATAGCACGAGTCCTACTACAATAGGACACACGTCTCTCACTAGATCGTACTCATGATCCACCACAGTCAGGCACATGAATGCCTCATCATCACAACGGGACATCATGAGAATGCTCCTTCATCACGTCCGTGACATCACTGAACCTCCAGAAGGTCTAGCCTCAAAGACAAGGACCACTGATGCTCACACACAACGCATGATCTCTACCATACGAGACAGGACATCTGAGAATCTTCCATCACCAAAGTGATCGACCATCCACAGACAGGACGACCATCCCACAAATCAGGTGAAACGAATGCCCATCCTCACAAGAGAGGTGACATCAGAGAATCCTCCTATCCATCACTAAGATCAACGGGACATCAGAAATGC
Source organism: Oophaga sylvatica (assembly GCA_033576555.1). Lineage (NCBI taxonomy): Eukaryota > Metazoa > Chordata > Amphibia > Anura > Dendrobatidae > Oophaga > Oophaga sylvatica. The sequence goes on along the minus strand of JARQOD010012919.1, from coordinate 460 downwards.
CTTCTACAGATGGGCCGGAAGTCCTTCCATAGATCTACATCACGAGATGCCTATCACTAGATCGTGACATCACGAGATCTCCATCCATCACCGAGAAGTGCATCACTGAGATCCGTACATCACAGAATCGCATCACTAAAGCTCCGTACCACAGATCACGTCACAGACGTGCTCCTAAATCACTCATATCACCAACTGAGAATCCTATCCTCACCAAATCAGGGACCAGGATGCTCTCATCACTAATCACGAAACGAGAATCCTATCCTACAGGGATCACGATGCTCCACAGAAATGTCTCAATCCTAATCACGAAAATCGAGATGTCTATCCTCACTAAGAAGGACACAGAACCCATCCATCACAGGAGATCTCCAATCTCAGTTGAATGCCCATAGATCCGTCATACAGAATCTTACAAGTCCGTCCAAGTCACAACGATCACAGAATGCTCATACAG
>JARQOD010012918.1:0-17819 GCA_033576555.1 Oophaga sylvatica | reverse complement strand
GTATTCTGGTAATTTGTCCCAGCGTTGTAGCTCTGGGGGGGGGAGGCAGCTAATGTGGGCCCCCTAAGGGGGGAACTGGTCCTCAAAGTCTAAGAAGTTAGTGAAGTCGGGTGCGATAAATAACACAGTCTCACACGGTCAGCGTCTTTCCATACCTTTACTTGTAAGAGTTCAGGCAGGTCCCAGGGAGGCTGATCCAAGGAGAGTTTTATCTTGAGATAGCAGCTGGACAAGTTAGGGCCTCCTTTACTTTCACACGTGAGTACAACCAGCCTGAAGCGTAGTTCCCTCAATAACTCCAGCTAATCCATAGCTGTACTGCCCAGTCAGTTTTGTGGTAGGAGCCTTCTGTGAGAGAGCTGAATTCCTGTCTTGTCGTGCACTGACTCAAAGTCTTCACCCCTGACCCCAGTTACGTACTGACTATTTGGGGCTGTTTGCCCGCGACCTAAGGCCCGGTAAATCTTGGTTTTCTTACCACTATGCTTAAAGGGCTAATAGTGATCCTTCGGTCCCCAGTGACCGGTAGCAATGTGCGGACTTCTTCAATCCAAAAGCACTTTTCACTATTCTTTCCACTGTGCCTTTCGCCTTGTCCTCCCCTGTAGCATAAACACTCACACTTGCAAAAAGTCGTATAGTCACTCCTTCTTCTTTTCCCTTTAGAGTTAGTTAACAGATTTCAGTTATCCACTAGGCAGGAGAAAGTCTCTGACCTTTCACTGTCCTTGAGACAGGTGACTGAAGTATTTCTGCACTAAGCTCTTCTTTCTTTGTCAGTGTCTTCAAGTGAGGTACAGCTCTGACTAGGCTGAGGTGAACTAGCTCACCTGTACTAGCCTCCACTTTCTGAACTGCTGAAGAACCAGGCTGGACTGCTTCCTCCCTCCTAGTCCCAGCTAGACTCCACACGTCTGCTCTGTCCGAAGACAGGAAACTGACTACTCAAAAATCACTCAACCAATATACACCCTGACCACTCCCTCACAAGTAACTACACTACCCTAAGGGTGTGTCTAGTGTATGTTGAGTGAATGGGTATTGAGCATTAAACTGCTGTCTCGCCACACACTCTCCAGGGTACTGCGTGTGCCTAACACCAGGGCTACACACTATATTTAAGTGCTCTGCTACAGGTGTGACCCTCCCACCTTTGCACTGGTGTCATTTTGTTCCTTGTGCTTAGTGCTTTCTAGCTGCTTTATCCAAAGATGAGCGACACACTCAGATTTAGTCCCACTGAGCGTGTGCTGTTCCATTGGGTTATATCCAGACGTTTTGTGGAGCCCTATCCTGTAATAGCAGATCCCAGAAGACGCACCAGAATGTGGGTACATCCACTTTTGACAAGAAGGATAAATAAAGGGCATTTTCACCGCCTATATTTGTCACTGCGTAGGCATGGAGATAAGTTTTTCCAATATTGTCGAATGAGCATAGCTACCTTTGATACGTTGCTTGACATTGTGCGCCCTGGGATCACATTTCAGGACACCAGGATGAGAAAAGCAATTTCTGCAGAGGAACGCCTTCTCCTAACAATAAGGTATGTGTGTCAACGATATGTTGATGATGTTTTCCTCGACATAGTGAGTTTGCAAGTGTTTGAGCACACTTCTTAGAAACTTATAATGTGAGTAATGTATTTCTGAAGCTTACCTATCAAAATGATTGGCTTTGGTGTATTCCACAGAAGTCATGGCTTGTAATCAAATTTCCAGCATGTGTGTTCTAACAAACTCAAGCATTGTAAGTGTTGTGCATGCTGTTTTTTTTTTTTTTGGTGCTGATTTCTCCATGTTCTATGTTCTATGTGTGTTCCAGGTTCCTTTCTACTGGCATGTCCTACGCTGCTCTGCACTTAGAATTCTTAATAGGCCGATCAACAATTTCAGGCATTGTGCGGTCAACTTGTGTGGAAATTTGGAACAGACTACATGAAGACGTCATGCCTGAGCCAAAAATGAGTGACTGGTTGAGGATAGCACAGGGTTTTGCAGAAAATTGCCAGTTTCCACACTGTATAGGAGCCCTGGACGGGAAGCACATACATGTTCGTAAACCTCCTAACTCAGGCTCCCAATTCTTCAATTACAAACAATATTTTTCAGTAGTTTTGTTGGCCTTGGTCGACACAAACTACATGTTTATAATTGTAGACATTGGGGCCTATGGAAGGCCTGGAGACTCAAGAGTCTTCAATACTTCCATAATGGGTAGGCGGATACGCACTAACCAACTGGACCTACCACCAGCAAGTCAACTTACTGACTCTATTCCAGAACATGTGCCTTATGTTATAGTAGCGGATGAGGCCTTTCAATTAACCCGTAATGTTATGAGGCCATATCCCCGTCGCTATCTCATCCATCGGCGTAGAATATTTAATTGTCGCCTGTCACGTGCTCGACGCCTGGTGGAGTGCACATTTGGAATTTTTTGTGCTAAATGGCGGGTACTTCAATCTGCAATTCAACTCAGTGAAGACAATGTTAATGTGGTCCTCAAAGCATGTGTGGTCCTACATAATTTTTGTAGAATCCATGAATGCTCCTCACATGATGTGGGTGACATTTCCTCTGTTAATGTGTCTATGCCTATGTCACCACCCATCCATCCCCGTCGTCCCCCTTCAGGCATAAAAGTACGTGATGTGTTTACTCAATATTTTGTGTCCCCTGAGGGTGCTACTGCCTGGCAAGAGGAGGCATTATTACACATGTAGTGTGCCTATGTTGCTGTGTCATAAAGATATTTATGCTCACTTAATTGTATATGTTGTGTTTGTTTTTGTGTCATATTGTGTGTAAGTTAGGCACACCATAACATATTTAACTAAACAGCTACATATTTAAATAATCACATACAATTAATGCGAGGCAAAACAATTTTTTATGTAGTAGATAATGTTTTGTCGCTGTAAACATAATGAACAATTACAACTGGCTCATAAATTCTTGAAAACATGTTTCCTGAGAAAATTGAAGGACTATAACAAACTATAATCTTCATAACTTAAAACAACTTGAACAAAAATACATTACACCTATAACTGGTGGTAGGTGTGGGGTGGTGAAGGTGGAGGCCCAGATTGTGAGGGCTGCCTTGACTGCTCTCCAGCCACTGTGTCACCATGAGTGGTGGCTGACTGTGTAGTTTGCTGTCTGCTTGTTGCTGGCTCTGTATGTGGGTTTGGGTAAGGGAAGGTTGGGAACTGTTGTGGGTAGTCATAATATGACTGCCCACTTACATTGTAGCCCCAAAATGCCCATGTCGACCATACCCATGTTGTGGCCAGCATTGAACATTGGGTATGGTCGAGTGGGCATATTGTGAATGGCCACTCTGTCCCATGGCTTGGAGCTGGGGAGCTCCGTATAAAGAAGGAGCTGCAGTAGGATGAGTAGGAGGAGGAGTTGGGTTCTGTTGGACAAAAGGAGGAGGTGGAGGAGGAGGAGGAGGATGATGATGAGGAGAAGGATCAGAGGCTGAAGCAGATTGTGATGGATTTGGTCCAAGCAACCTTAAGACATTTTCAGGACCAACCACCCATCTATCTAGATAATCTAGTAGGTTGCTTGGATCATTAGGCGCTGTTCCAGCATCCAAAACAATCTGCAGTCCGCTTCTGATCCGCAGTCTGTGCTGTCTTGGAATAGCCCGGAGGTAACGGGCCAGACTGCGGCAAAATCCCTCCTCCCCATCATCATTTGCTACACTGGACAAATAGTCCAGAACTCCTTGGTCCACCTGCTTCCTTGTGCCAGAACCAACTCCTTCTCTTCTACGCCTGGCTCGCCGTGCCACAACTGCAGGAGGCGAAGCCACATCCAGGGGCCTACCAGGGCTGCTGCTGAGGGGAGGGTCTTGGGACTCAAGAGGCAAGCTCTGTGACTCCACTGCTGGTGGTGGTGGTGATGCTGCTGCTGCACTTGCTGCTGATGACGGCCCAGCCTCCTCAACATCCCCCACGGGGTCGATCACTGCCTCAGAGTCAGAAGCTTGCTCTCTCTCTGTAAGGTTTGACTCGGTGCTAGAGAATAAAAAAAATTATATTATAATTTATTCTTAAAAATAGCAATACAATTAGTACAGACATTAACTTACGGTCGCAAATCTATAGCTGGAGCAAGAAAATTCAGTCTATCATAATAGACATATTTGCGTTTACTGGTTGCTGCTGCCCACTGCGCCCCCTCAGCTGTCTCTCTCGCCTGTAGCAGTCTCTACAGCTGCGCCAACGCCTTGTAACATGAGAGACTGAAAAAGTAACGGATAAAATACGAAATTATACTTATCTGGCCTTGTTATGTATTTGAAAAATATATACCGTACAACAGCAATATTAGATTTTTTTAGGCGTGTTAGGGGTACAGAACACCACAACATATTGTATGTAGATAAAATAATAAGTTAATATTACAAGGGGTCATACATACAAAGCTCTATGACATATGTGTCACAATAATGAGCATTTCTTTGTGACACAGCGATGGCATTAACAAAAGGGACACATATGAAGTACTTCACCTAGCCATTTAGTGCGTAGGCACACATTTTAAAATTGAAACTTGGCGACCATTGCAGTTGGAGCTAAATATCACACCACCACTGACGGCACCTGAACCTTCATCCTACCAGGACCTTCAGTTCGTCCCTGCCCTGTGGGATTCCCTTATATATGGGCTGGAGCCTTTTAAAGTTCTCATATCCCACAGTGGCCTCCTCTGTTCCTTTTGTGGTATCTTCCTTAAGGTTTTTTGAAAGACCCATTGCAGGGTCGAAACGTTACCTCTACACCTTGTTGATGCTGTGCTGTTTCCAATTTAAACTTTTTGCACTTGCATTTAAAGATTTTTGGAGTGCGGCTGTTTTTCTAATTACAGGAGCTAAATATTACATGTGCTTGGAGTACTCACATAGCACTGGGGGTTCAACAGGCATAAGTGTTTTTTTGCCCACATTTATGTTTCACATATAAGGGTACAGGGACATTATAACACATTGTTGTTGGTACATACTGAGTAGTAATACAGTATTTAAAGCGTTTTCAAAACGTTACTTACTAATGCGTTCTTGGTCCTCCATAGACCTGTCGCCAAAATCTGGAAACATCTGGCCACATATTCTCCGCCAAGCCGCGTCCTTCCGCAATCGGTTAGAATAATTTAGATCACGCTGGTCCCAAAGTTCTGGTCTCTCCTGGACCAGAACGATCAACATCTCCACATTGATGTGACTGGCCATGGTTCTGGACTCCGTGGAGGCGGTTTCCTGTTTGGGTTTGAATTTTCGTAGCCTAATTAGCATGTCAGCCCTTCCTGACAATTATCCTGATGCAATTTCCTGGCACCTGGAATAGTGGTGCGATTTAATCGCAAGTCACACGTGCGGTCCGTTTGTAATCCGATTTTTCATCGCTCCCATAGACTTGCATTGGCGATAGTCGACCCACAATCGGTGACAATCACAGCATGCTGCGATTGCACTCGGACGTTTAAAACGGACCACAAAAAATCTGATACTGGGAGCTGCTCCATAGATCAACATAGGGCAGACTGCAATACGATATTTCATCGTATTGCAGTCGTCCGATTCTGTCGCCAATGTGACCCCGGCCTAAAAGTTAAAGTGGTTTACAAATGTTGTCTGTCATTTATTTATAGGATGTTAAGTAACAAATGTATTAAACCAGGTAAACATGTGGGTACACAAACAACATTAGTAAAAAACACCTAACTTTGGCTAAAAGGTTCATAAATTTAACCTTTTTGCCAAAGTTGTGTCCCGGGTTGTGTAGTATGCAAAGTATATTACCTTTTTCCAAAAATTGTGTACTTTGTTAGGTTATCCCCTACAACAGGGTTCCCCAACTCCAGTCCTCAAGGCCCACCAACAGATCAGGTTTTCAGGATTTCCTTTGTATTGCACAGGTGAGGCAATTATCAACTGAGCAATACAAAGGAAATCCTGAAAACAATACCTGTTGGTGGGCCTTGAGGACTGGAGTTGGGGAACCCTGCCCTACAATGTACACTTTTTTGGACAAAAGGTGAAATACTTTTGTTAAAACAAACAGCCAGGGACACAACTATGGCAAAAAGGTTACAGACAGTAGAAAACACACAAGAAGGTAGACAAGTAAACTTTTAAAGGTTTATTATGGGTAAAAGAAATTTTTAAAACAACAAATACATTTATCACACTCTGTCATCCTGCCAGTCAACACTACCTTCTGGTGACACAAAGTATTGGGCAAAATGGTCCCTCATTCTTGAAACCGCGACTGTACTGCGAGTGGTAATGTTGCTGTAGTCGTGCAAAGTTGTTTCTTGATTGTGGTCCTCCATAGAAATCGGTTCCTTGGTTAGGACAAAATTATGTAGGACCACGCACGCTTTAACAACATCATCCACAGTCTCGGTCTTCAAGTTAATTGCAGTCAAAAGGACACGCCAATTAGCTGTCATAATGCCAAAGGCACACTCCACCACCCGTCTGGCTCTTGTGAGGCGGTAGTTAAATATTCGCTTTGTATGGGTTAATCCTCTGCTGGCGTACGGCTTCAAGAGGTGTTCGGACAGCTGGAATGCCTCATCACCTACACAAACGAATGGCATCGGTGGGCCTGAGGTTTGAGGCAGTGGCCTAGGGGGTGGAAACTGAAAAGTGTTTCCGTACAGTTTACGTCCCATAGCTGAAAGTTTAAACACTTGGGAGTCATTTGACCGTCCATAAGACCCAATGTCCACCGCGATAAACTTGTATTCCGCATCTGCAATAGCCATCAGGACAACCGAAAAATATTTTTTATAGTTGAAGAATTCTGATCCGGTTCCTGAAGGCTTTTGAATGCGGATGTGTTTGCCATCAACAGCGCCCAGGCAATTGGGGAACTGGCAGATACATAGAAACTGGTCCGCTATTTCAAGCCACCGGTCTATAGTTGGCTCTGGAAGAAATTCTCCAACCAAACAGCCCACAGAGCACGACAAGTGTACTTTATTATGCCGGATAGTGTGGAGATTCCCAGGCGGTATTGAAAATGGAGTGATGACAGAGTTTCGCCAGTTGCCAGAAATCTGAAAACAAAATAGAAAATACAAATTATTTCAGAAACACAGCATTACATACCAGAACTCAGCTATAACTATTGGAGATACCAAAAATAATAACATCAATGAAAAACACTGTTTTATAAAAAAAAAATTTGGCTGCTGATATGGTTTCCTAGTTGTCCTGTGATGTTAACCCCTTAATGTCCATGGACGTGCACAGTCCGTCATGGCAAGGTGCCAGTTCCGGCACCAGGACGGACTGTGCACGTCATGCCTTTGATCTACCACTGCGTGTAAACACGCAGTGGTAGATCAGTGCCGACAATCTGACTGACCAAACACAGCAGCGATCGAGCAGGAGAAGCTGAAATTTCAGCTTCTCCAGCGCGATCAGTGCAGGAGCCGGCGCTGCAGTGGCCAGGCTTCCTGCACTGACAGCCAGGAGCGGAGCCCCCACCGCCCCTGGCTGTTAACCCCCTGACTGCTGCGATCCAGCGATCGCAGAGCTCAGGGGGGGAGGCAGAGGGTCGGGAACTCCCTCTGCCTCAGATCGGCGCCCTGCAATGTATTTGCAGGGCCCGATCTCTGCCTTGATGACCCGGGGGTTGTCATGACAACCTCCGGGTCATTTAGCTACGGAAAACTGCGGTGATCAAGTTCACAGCAGCTTTCCCCATAGGTACAATGCATTGCAATGCTGGAGCATTGCAATGCATTGTAACTGCAATAAAAAGTAAAAAAAGTGAAAGTCCCATAAAGGGACAAGTTAAAAAAAATCATTTTTTAAAAAAAATTGTAAAAAAATATTAAAAAATAATTTAAAAAAAATCCCCTAAAAAATACACATTTTTATGTAATAAAAAAAATAAAAAACAAAAAAATACACATGTTAGGTATCGCCACGTCCGTAAAAATCCCATCTATAAAAGCGTAACCCTAGTTAACCCCTTCAGTGAAAGCCGTAAAAAAAAAAACACAAAAAAGTAGTAAATGATACTTTTTCCAAGCAGTATCATCATACCGCTTGGAAAAAGTGCAATAACACGCGATCAAAAAGTCAGATATAAATAATCATGGTACCGCTGAAAACGTCATCTTGTCCCGCAAAAAACAAGCCGCTATACAGCATCATCAGCGAAAAAATAAAAAAGTTATAGCTCGCGGAATAAACTGATGCAAAAATAATTATTTTTTCTATAAAATTTTTTATTGTGTAAAAAAGGCCAAAACATAAAAAAATATATATAAATAGGTATCGCTGTAATCGTAGTGACACAAAGAATAAAGCTCCTTTATCAATTTTACCACACGCGGAACGGAGGAAAAAAAAAAAAAAAACAATTCCTGAATTGCTGGTTTTTGTTCATTCTGCTTCCACAAAAATCGGAATAGGAAGCGATCAAAAAACGTTATGTGCCCGAATATGATACCAATAAAAACGTCAGCTCGTCCCGCAAAAAATAAGCCCACAGATAACTCTGTCGGCCGAAATATGGAAAAATTATAGCTCTCAAAATACAGCTATGCAAAAATTTCTTACAAAAAATTATTCCAAAAACATCTTTTAGAGTGTGACAGAAGCTAAACATGAAAAAAAGGATGTAAATCTGGTATCGCTGTAATCGCACCGATCCGAGGAATAAAGTCGCCTAATCACTAATACCGCACGAGGAACGGCGTAAAAAAGAAAACCAATTCTTCACCTTTTGTGGATTTGTTCATTGTGCCTCCCAAAGATCGCAGTAAGGCGATCACAGTGGTTCCCCCCCCACATATGGGATATCAGCGTACTCAGGACAAAATGCACAATAGCTTTTGGGGTCCTATTTCTCCTGTTACCCTTAGAAAAATAAAAATTTGGGGGCAAAAAGGTCATTTTTGTGGAAAAAAATATGATTTTTTTATTTTCACGGCTCTACGTTATAAACTTCTGTGAAGCCCTTGGGGGTTCAAAGTGCTGACCACACATCTAGATAAGTTCCTTGGGGGTCTAGTTTGCAAAATGGGGTCATTTGTGGGGGGTTTCTACTGTTTAGGCACATCAGGGGCTCTCCAAGCGCGACATGACACCCGCAGACCATTCCATCAAAGTCTGCATTTAAAAACGGTGCTCCTTCCCTTCCGATCTCTGCCATGCGTCAAAATAGTGGTTCCCCCCCACATATGGGATATCAGCGTACTCAGGACAAATTGCACAATAGCTTTTGGGGTCCTATTTCTCCTGTTACCCTTATAAAAATAAAAATTTGGGGGCAAAAAGATTATTTTTGTGGAAAAAAATATGATTTTTTTATTTTCACGGCTCTACGTTATAACCTTCTGTGAAGCGCTTGGGGGTTAAAAGCTCTCACAACACATTTAGATAAGTTCCTTGGGGGGTCTAGTTTCCAAAATGGGGTCACTTGTGGGGGTTTCCACTGTTTAGGCACACAGGGACTCTCCAAATGCGACATGGCGTCCAATCTCAATTCCAGCCAAAAAAGTCAAATGGCGCTGCTTCCCTTCCGAGCTCTGCCATGCGCCCAAATAGTGGTTTACCCCCACATATGGGGTATCAGCGTACTCAGGACTAATTGCACAATAACTTTTGCGGTCCTATTATCCTTTGGAAAATAAAAATTGGGATGAAAAGATCATTTTTGTGGAAAAAATATGATTTTTTAATTTTACGGCTCTACTTTATAACCTTCTGTGAAGCCCTTGGGGTTAAAAGCTCTCACAACACATTTAGATAAGTTCCTTGGGGGGTCCAGTTTCCAAAATGGGGTCACTTGTGGGGGGTTTCCACTGTTTAGGCACACAGGGACTCTCCAAATGCGACATGGCGTCCAATCTCAATTCCAGCCAAAAAAAGTCAAATGGCGCTGCTTCCCTTCCGAGCTCTGCCATGCGCCCAAATAGTGGTTTACCCCCACACATGGGGTATCGGTGTACTCTGGAGAAATTGTACAACAAATATTGTGGTTCATTTTCTCCTGATACCCTTGACAAAATTTAAAAAAATTGTGTCGAAAGAAAAATTTTGGGAAAAAAAGTTAAATGTTAATTTTTTCCTTCCACATTGCTTCAATTCTTGTGAAGTACCTAAAGGGTTAATAAACTTCTTGAATGTGGCTTTGAACACGTTGAGGGGTGCAGTTTTTAGAATGGTGTCACTTTTGGGTATTTTCTGTCATATTGACCCCTCAAATTCACTTCAAATGTGAGGTGGTCCCTAAAAAAAATGGTTTTGTAAATTTTGTTGGAAAAATGAGAAATTGCTGGTCAATTTTAACACTTATAACTTCCTAACAAAAAAAAATGTTGGTTCCAAAATTGTGCTGATGTAAAGTAGACATGTGGGAAATGTTATTTATTAACTAATTTTTGTGACATATCTCTCTGATTTAATGGCATAAAAATTAAAAGTTTGAAAATTGCAAAATTTTCCAAATTTTTGCCATATTTCCTTTTTTTCATAAATAAACGCAAGTTATATTGAAGAAATTTTACCACTATCATTAAGTACAATATGTCACGAGAAAGCAGTCTCAGAATCGCCAAGATCCGTAGAAGCGTTCCAGAGTTATAACCTCATAAAGAGACAGTGGTCAGAATTGTAAAAATTGGCCTGGTCTTTAACCTATAAAATGGCTTGGTCATTAAGGGGTTAAATAAATTATAAAATTACAAGTGTGCTCAAGCAAACAGATCCAATACATATAGCTTACCTTATAGTGACCATGAGACGCTCCGCCGGAGATATCGAGAACCGACAGTAGGTGTCCGATTTTTTTATTTGGTCTCCAACACGCTCCAGCAAATCGTCAAAGTTTTCTTTGTTCATCCGCAGATAGGCAAAAAACTTCTCTGGATTTTCTCGCAGCTCCATGTTCAGTGTAGAATAGACACCACGAGTTAATCTCTTTGCCGTGATGGGGTGGATCCACATACGGCGTCGTCTTCGCTGGCGCTGACGCATAATGCGCTGCTCAATCTTTCGCTCCTTCTCCAGAACTATAAACCTCAAGCGATTCGCCTCCGCAGTAAAATCAACAAGGTTCTTGAAGATATTGCTGATAATGACATCCATGTTCGCCAATCACTTGCTACTTGCTCTTCTCTCCAACCTGCACTTGCTCCTCTACAACCTGTCAAAGATGGGCTGTAGGAACAGTGTATATATAGGATTACAGTAGCCAATCATGTTTGGAACCCCAAAAAGGGGCGTTCTTAAAAACCGGATCCGGTGCATTCCATCGTAAACGGATGCAAAACCGGATACACCGGATGAGACGGATCCGTTTTTTTTTATGGAGCACAGAACCGGATCCGGCGAAAAACTGGATGCGTCTCATCCAGTTTTTCATACTAGTTGCCGGATGCGGCGCTGCGGCAAAATGCCGGGGGCGCCGTCAGGCGCAAAACGGATGTGTGAAAGAGGCCTCAGTGGTGTGTTGATGCTGTGCTTGGTATTTTGTTATTCTGATCTATCACTGCTGGACCTAGGATTTGCCTTCGACTACCCATTTGTATTATCCCTTTGCCTTTAACATATTCTAACTTTAGTTACCAGACCCTGGACTTTGCCCCTGACTATCTGTTTGTCTTATCCCTCGGTCTTTGACGTACCTTCCTGGCTTTTGACCTTGGACCTCTTGACAACTCTGCCTCATGGCTAGTCCATGAGTAGTGACTAGCTTCACAGAATGAAAGAGAGTGAAGTGATGATGGGTCCTATCATTATTGGGGTTTCTGTTGTTTTCTTGTGTAATGGGTTTACCATCTAGGCCTACAACTTCAATTAATCCTGTGGCCTCTGCATGTTTCTACAGTGCCCACCAGACACTCTATTGTGTTAAAGGGCATATCAGAGAGGGTACAGTGAACAAAGGCATCACACCCTAGTTTCAGAGATGACTGGTAGAACTGGAAGCCCTTCATGTCAATTGCTCCTTTCCTGTGTTTTTTCTTTGGGGCCTTACACTTGCTTCTAGAAGTGGCCCAGTTCATCACAATTGTAGCACCTCACCTTACTGAGGTCCACCCTTCCAGGGAACACTCTTTTTTGCCTTATCTTTCCCATTGTTTGATTATAGGCATTTTAATCACTATTACCTTCTGGAATTTCTTTTCCTCCACCGCTTGAACATTCCTTTGAATTGAACTAGCCAAACTTAATGCTGGGACTGACTTCTCATGCCAACCAGCGGGAACAAAAATTAATGAGTCTTCTTATTCAATCCAGACACCAAGATGCTAAGCAACATTTTTCCCATTCCTTGGTCCTTCAGGCTCCCTACTGTTAACTACTCAGTTGGGTTAGATGGCAGAATGAGTCTTGTGCAGATGGAAGAAGCATCAATCTGTTCAGCTTTTGTTTTAATTTTCTGCAACAAGTTTCTCGGATGGGAAAAGAAAAACTCAGGGACTGGAACCTTCATTTTTTTTACAAGTAGGGCAAAAAAGTGCCCCATTTTTACTGACTGCCCTGTTATTTCTGGACTATTGGCAGCTTATATTAGGGAATGTGGAGGTATCTGGTATCTGGTAGAGAACTTGTGTGGAGGCTTGGGCCTAATATTGAGTTTGCGGCTGTCCTGAAAGCTTATATAAGGGAGATAGAGCTGAAAGTGTGTAAATTTCGGTGCCGTTTGTTCCATAGGTTCTGGAGACACAGATGATTGTGGTGAGCGCTGCACTCGAGCTCTCCCACAATCATGTCACACAAGGGAAATGTGTTTACTGCAGGCGTGTAAGTGACCCTCTACAGCTGTCAGTAATAGAGGGGGCTCCTGTTATGGATAATAATAACCAACATGATCACAGCTGTTCCTAATTAAAAGAAAATTAGTTTATTACAATAAGAGTTTGTTCACACAACCATATAATATGGCTGAGAACTATCCAATGTTTTATCAGATAGCACTTGGCCCAATGTTATATACCATGGGGCAGAGCAGATCTGTAATTTTTTTCTCATACTAATTTGGCATGAGAAACAAAAAAATCGCAGCAATGCCAACTGGCCACCTCCTGATGGGCACCATCAAAATGTTCATGAAGTGACCAGATAAAGTCCATTATCATTCTTCCTGGGTACAGCTGGATGTGGCTCTTCATTAGCACATGATGTTCACGAAGGAGTCACAAAAGCATTTTTTTACTAAGCAGATATTCTATTTCTTGTTCAAATTGTTTTTATTGGAAATGTTCTAATTATTATTACAAAATGGAGTTAACATGAAGGAAAAGAAAAGGAAAAATATGGGGAAAGAAGGGAAAATAAAGGAAAATGGGAGAAGGAACTATCGCAAAGCAATAACAGTTATTCTATCTCTGATACATGTACCAAGATTTAAGATCAAGGGTAAGACAATGGAGTTATCATTTCTTTCACAGTATCTCACCATTTTGATAGTTTCATTATCACATATTATGTAAGCTATGTTCCTGATCAGGGCTGCCAAAAGGAAATTCAGGGCCGCATACTGGTAAAATTTTCGGGCTCCCTTGAGACTCCGCTCAGGCTCCACCCTTGAAATTATCACAGTCCCACTGTCGACCCTTGGAAAAACTCTTCTAACCCCACCCCCGTCCTCACCAATCACACAGTAAGGCCCTGTGCACACTTTGCGTTTTTAGGTGCGTTTCCGCTGCGTTTTTCAGCGTGCGGAAACGCATCCAACCCGCAGCACAGTGCACTACCAATGTAATACAATGGGAACCGCATGTCTGCTGTGCACATGCTGCGGAAAAAAACGTGCGGTTTCGCCACGTTTTATTTTCCGCAGCATGTCAATTCTTTGGCGGAACTGCAGCGGTTCGGCGCTATGTGTGTGGGCGGTGCGTGGGCGTCTATAGTGTGCGGCGCTGTGTGTGTGGGCGGTGATTGTGTGCCGGTGTCTGCGTGATCGGTGTGCGGGCCTGTGTGCGCGATTGGTGTGCGGGGCTGTGTGCGGGATCGGTGTGCGGGCCTGTGTGCGGGATCGGTGTGCGGGGCTGTGTGCGGATCGGTGTGCGGGCCTGTGTGCGTGATCGGTGTGTGTTCGGGGCTGTGTATGTGTCTCCGCGTATGCAGGCATCGTCGGATGGGACTACAAGTCCCATCCGGCTATGCCTGCTACAGTGACAGTGATTGACACATTAGCCAATGATGGGATAGTAGTAGTCCCATCATCCGGCTAATGTGCTGAATGTAAAAAACAAAAAAACATACATGACATACAACATATAACATACACATGACATACAACATATAACATACACATGACATACAGAACATATAACATACACATGACATACAACATATAAAATACACATGACATACAGAACATATAACATACATGACATACAACATTAAATACACAGACAACTATAACATACACATGACATACAGAACATATAACATACACATGACATACAACATATAACACATACATGACATACAGAACATATAACATACACATGACATACAACATATAACATACACATGACATACAGAACATATAACATACACATGACATACAGAACATATAACATACACATGACATACAGAACATATAACATACACATGACATACAGAACATATAACATACACATGACATACAGAACATATAACATACACATGACATACAACATATAAAATACACATGACATACAGAACATATAACATACACATGACAAACAGAACATATAAAATACACATGACATACAGAACATAACAGAGTATATACTCACCTATTCTCCGACATCATCCATCTGTGTACCGCTCTGCCGCCGGGAGAGAATGACGTCACTTCCATTCATTCTCTCACGGCAATGCTGGGATGAGAAAATTCCCACGCAGCATTGCCATAAAGTGAGACTCTGAACTCAGGTTACCTCAGTGATGCACTGCAGGAGCCATTGTCTCCTGTCAGTGCATCACTGGGAGGCCCTACAGAGCAGTGGCATCACCTGCTGTCACCGTTCTATAGGGGAGACCGTCGTGGGACATTCGTTATTAATTGGACTGCGTCGGACAGGGAGTATACGGTTGTTTTATTTTTTTACGTTTTTTTACAGGAGATCGAGGGCGTCGCTTGGATCTGAGCGTATAATAAAGATATGAAAACCGTCTTGTGTTTTATTTCATTAACATTATTTATTCTTATGCGTGTGTTGTTTTTTAACCCTTTATTAACATAAGATTATTAACCGGGCTTAATATCACCTTACAATAGCAAGGTGATATTAACCCCTTATTACCCCATATCCCACCGCTACAGGGGAGTGGGAAGAGAGGGGCTAAGTGCCGGAATTGGCACATCGTACAGATGCGCCAATTCTGGGGCAGCTGGGTGCTGGTATTTTTAGCCAGGGGGGGCGCCAATATCCATGGCCCCTTCCTAGGCTATGAATATCAGCCTGCAGCTGTCTGCCTAGCCTTTCTGGCTATAAATTATAGGGGGACCCCACGTCATTTTTTTTGGGGGGTCCCCCTATTTTAATAGCCAGTAAAGGCTAGCTGCGGGCTGATATTCATAGCCTGGGAAGATCCATGGGTATAAACCCCTTCCCAGGCTAGAAATATTGGCCCCGGCTGTCGGCTTTCCCCTCTGGCGCAGAAAATTGTGCTGGAGCCCACGCCATTTTTTTTCCTATTTTTTTTTTTATTAACTATTGCATTAAGATTTTGTGTGCGTGTGTGTCTTTAACTATTTATGTACTATTTTATCTATCTACCTATATATATTTCTGTCTATCTATATATCTATTTTTCTATATATATATTTCTATCTATTATCCATCTATCTATGTATTTTCTATCTATCTAACTACTGGTATCTATTATCTATCTATGGCCGGCGTTACACTTGCGAGTGTGATGCGAGTAAGTCGCACGACTCTCTCGCATCAACACCCGGCACAGCCGCCTGCTCTCGGACCCGAGTGTGCGGCTGCATAGAAATACATCGCAGCCGCACACTCGGGTCCGAGAGCGGGCGGGCGGCCGTGCCGGGTGTTGATGCGAGAAAGTTGTGCAACTTACTCGCATCACACTTGCAAGTGTGACGCCGGCCTATCTCTATCTGTGTGTGTGTAATTGAGTGTGGGTTGGACAAATGTAAAAGAGGAGGTTGGACAAGAAATTACATCACAAATCTTTTTTTTTTTTTGTTAAACAACTATCTTTATTTAGCTGTCAAAACCGCATACAAAACCGCATGAAAAAACTGCGTCAAAACCACGCCTGCGGTTTCTGCCAAGAGGTGCGGTTTCGGCGCGGAAAAATCCGCAGGCAAATCCGCAAAGTGTGCACAGGCCCTAACAGTTCCCATGGAACCATATCACATACATCACCATCAGCTTTTGTTTTGACCAACAGATTTGTTAAGCCTGCCACCACGACAAGGTAGACTCTTTTGGCAGGGCCCTACTCTACTCTAACCTATTAAACAATTTTTAAAATATCCAGTACTCTTTTTAGGTATATTTTTATTTATTTTTCTTTAAGGGAATGTGTTACATACATTTTATAAACTAACTGAAATCAGATTGTGATCATCTTTTTTATAATCTGTATTTCTGATTGCAGATTATTAAATTCTGTTTACTGCACATTTATGGAAGCTGCTCTCTTGCCTGATTGGAGATAAGAACATTGGACATATACATGTGTGTAGATCATAAAACATTATAGGGAACTCTATTTCCCTGGGAGAGTTTTCTATTCATGTCCTCATGTTTTAGTGACATGCAGATGTCATTGTGTAGGAAGGGGGAAGAGGTGAGCTCCATCTCCCCCTCCATCTTTCTTCTCTCTCTCTCCTCCATCTTTCTCTCTTTTCCCCCTTTCACTCTTCTCTCCCTCCCCTCCTCTTTCTCTCGCTCCTCCCTCACACCTCCCTTCTCTTCCTCTTTTTTCTACTTCGTCATCAACTGGGTCAACGCCCAATCCAAGCAATGTGGTGTCCCTGTATTCAGTGTTTCCAGAACAGGGCACCTTGTCTATCCCAAGCACAGTACAAACATTGCCAGTCATTATATCAGGAGAAGAAAGTGCAGATCTCCCTACACAAAACGCTACATGTAGCCCCCAGACACAACAGTCCACAGCTAGGGCTTCACAGGGGGGTGGTATAGCTACAGGGCTGCTAGCAAGGAACCATGACACTGATCCACCGCAGCCTCAGCAAGGAAGTGGGAAATCCCATGCAGCAAGACAACTTTAAAGCCCAAATCTCACCCAGTGTATGCACCAAGTACACCATGTCACTTCTTATCTGATGAAGATGAAGATGCAACGTCACACATGCTGCCCAATACTAGGGAAGAAAACACACAAGCACCAATAGAGCAGGGACAGGTAGAGGCACCATCCTATGAGCCCTTCATCCCAAGCCAGGTGATCAGTATGCTGCCAGACCAGGGATACACCCCATGCCATTTTGCCAAAAAATGCAGCAGATCCAGCGAACGTATGCAGCAGCCTGGACTGATCTCTGGACCGTAATGGAAATAAAAGAGGTGATGCATTCTGGCCAATTATGAGAGAACACTTCAAGCTTCCAACAGAGTTAGATGCATATGCCTGGGAGACAGGACCAAAGCTAATTGAGCAACTCAGAGAATGGGCCAAAAGCAGACTGACAGGACAAACTCTCAGCCTACATGTCACGAGTCAAGACAAGACAGAGTCTGTGGAGAAGTTCCATGACAGAGTAATGCAAGTGTTTCAAGATTTGGGCCTCATTACCCATGATCAGACACACGGACGGATGTTGGCACAGGCTTTTG